>KZ808755.1:83592-101428 GCA_000696205.2 Oncopeltus fasciatus
GCGAAACACCTGCTGGACGGTAGAATGCTGGGAACGGAAGCCAAACTGATGATTGGGAAGGATATTTGAGGAATTTATGATAGGCATCATTCGTTTTAGAAGAACTTTTTCAAATACCTTGGAAATTAAAGGAAGAAGGCTGATTGGTCGATAGGATGATGTATTGTGAGCAGGTTTACCGGGTTTGGGAAACAGGATTATTTCAGAGAATTTCCAGAGAAGGGGAAAGTGGGTGGTTCGAAGGACACTATTATAGAGGTATGTCAGAAAAATTATTGCTTTTTGGGGTAGGTTTCGAAGAATTACCCTGGTGATAAGGTCATAGCCGGGTGCTTATAGAAAATTAAATTTAATTAATAAGAAATAAAACGTTTGGTAAATAATCTAAAAGGTTATTTTCCACTACCAATGAATATAGAACTATCATACCTTCTATCATCCGTCTTCATTGGTTTCTGCAAACCATCTTCTGTTGGCGAGCGCTTTCGGACATTGTCCATCTTCTTGGCCGAATATATATGTTCACTGTCACTGTCTGTATTCAACTGCTTACACATGTATTCAACTACGAAGATGGACAATGTCCGAAAGCGCTCGCAAACAGAAGATGGTTTGTAGAAACCAATGAAGACGGATTATAGAAGGTATGATAATAAAACGTTTATTTGTTTCTTTTTTCTTTTTTCCTTATCATTAATGTCTTCGTATAAGTTGAATTGATTTAGTCAGTGATGTTTAAAATATATTAGATAAATAATCAATATAAATTGATTTGGAGTTTGAAAATAAATTACAGCTCCAAAAAAAAGTTGATTTCACAATTTTTAAGCGTGGGGGAAAGTTTTGAAGTCAGTTAGCCGCTTAGTTAAACATAAATATTTAGTGAGCACACACTTATGTGTCAGCACGTTTCGTGCCAATGTGTGTTGCGTGTGGAGGTTCATGCACCAATCGTCTAAGCTCTGGTGGCTTGCTCGAGCCTGCCTTCTCCAGCATCTACCGTCTATCGTCCCTCTTCAGTACGACTTCCACCCGGAGTTACAGAAAATCCGAGAAGGCCATACATGCCACCACGTCTTCCTTGTACACTTACCATTATCAACTTTTAAATGTTAAAATCTGTAGTTATAGTTTTAAAATTTTTGGCAGAACTGCTTATCATTTTTATGACAAAAATTTTTTTTAATTTATTTGATTTTTTGAGAATATGAAATTATTTGTAGATTTTAACTCATGAGAGTTAGGATTCTTCAGAAATTATTCAGCCTAAAAATAATAATAATATGTTTTAATAAATATACATGTCAAATATACACCCTAATATAACATATTTTAGAAAAACTCCGTGTTATAGGTGAAGAATACCTGGTGAGTCACCATTAGGTGTTCTCACGAAAAATATTTATGGCGAGGGCTAAAACGTGGAACAATCTAACTGCTAATGTAATTTTTTGTGGATCCTGTATCAGTAAGCCACTTATGGTTTTTGAATCCATAAAATATGGAAGACATTTTAATCTTAAGAACTACTTCTGGTTAACCTTAAATATCTAGATTTGATGGGACACAGTGACTGTAACTAGATTTTAAAAAAAAATGGTGCGTTAGTTTAATTGATTGAGATGAAAAATTAGAGTACTATCCAAGGGTATGCATTTCGGTGCTTCTTGTTCTGAATTTTGTTCAGACTCGAGTGAATGTCAATTCTTTCGTTCTTTGCGCCGAAATAATTGCGAGAATTCCTTGAACGCACTGTCTACATAGGAACAATGTTTTGGGAATCAGGATTTTCAATATTTTTTATTTGAAATTACGGTTGTTGGAATGCTGAATATTTCCTGATAAAATCGTGGTTCCATAGGAGGCCTATTATTTTAATATTGCAATTAATTTACTGTCCACTTAAATAATTAGGGAAAGGTAGTATTTGTTTAAGGATGTTCGGATATAAGTGTTCTTTATTATAAGTACCTTGTGTATGATTTGAAATTGTAAAGATTGTTGTGTTATGTTTGTTAATAACTTCAATCGCACTTTTATATTTAAATTGTGAAAGTATTGTGCTGCTATCATTTATAAATTTATTGCTGTCGTCGATTAAGTCCTGCATTTGTAAATGAGCATCTAATGTTGGATGAAATTTCTTTACTGGTGTGGAGTCTAGATGTAAATGTACCTATTCTTATTTCTCGTAAAAACAGTTAAGTTGTTACAACATTCAAGTTGTTACAATAATGGCTGTAATTGTAACGGCTTCTGCCTGGCTTTCCAAACTAGAAAAAGTTTTTTCGGAAGTCCAAAAACTTTAGTTTTCCGATTAGAGCAACTTATCTCGGTAATTTATCTTATTTATAAATTTTTGACAATTTAGTGTAAAATTTCTTCGGTAATTTCACATCCAGTGTAAGTCAGATGGACGTACTGGAAGGTCTATGGGTCCCTGTTCGGAAGCGCCAGTTAAACATGATACATATTCGCCTTTTTGATAAGTAACTTTATTACAAATAGCTACACGGGCATAATGACTGGCAGAACATCAGAGAGCGAATGGCATTGATTACATCATTGATAGCAAGGTTTAGGAAAGCGTTTTTAGTCACTAAATTTTTCGTTTTCACATGTAATATAGGCAGTCCTGTAATTATAAGATCAACAGGAAATTTCAGAGTAAACACAATTCAGAGAGTTTACATGGGGAATACATCTCAGCCTTCAGTTGAGGTTCGTTCACAGTGCTCAGGTGAGACTTTTTAAGCGTTCTTTCAATTCTCAAAAGTCAGTTTTTTAAAAATTAAATTCAAACTGTCTTCAGAGAGCAAATAAAATTCGAATATCTTAAATTATATCTTCACAAACGCAAGGCAGCATATATTGTTTGTTCACACTTTATGCAATTTAGGCAATATAATTAACCATTATAATAATCTAACTTCTATTTTACAATGTAATCTTAGTTCTATTTCTATTCTAATCTACATTCGGAAAACTTTAACATATATAAAGTATCTTTATTCTGACGTTCGAAAGTAAATAATTGGTTCAAAATAAAAACAGTAACAAAACTTGAATGTAAACTACTTACGCCAATTGGCGTTGTAACCTCTCTTCGGATTATAAAGCGTCCATTTATTTGTATTTTATTTTTGGCCTCTTGAGTTATTATTGTATTTTCCAGTGTATTAGGTAGGTTCTTTTTCTCTTCACATTGATCAAATGTTTCCATCCGAATAAATACGCCTTTAACAAACTCTGATGCCTAAAGAAAAATAAAACATAAATTAATATTGAGCCCCCTCTGGGAAATTTTTTTTTTTTGTAACATACTTGTTTTGGTTTTACATCTACAAATTGGAACAGAAGAGTAGCAGTACACTTTATTAGGGTAGACCACGTGTACAAAGTTTTGCAGCGATCTTGATTTTATTAAGTTATTCGTTCTGAATTTGTCTAGGTCACTTTGTAATGGCTCGAGACTAGTGATATAGCTCTCCTCATATCTTAATAAGTATAACATACAAATAATGAAAAAATTAGTCAGGGTTTCACCAAGAATCAGAAAAATAAAATGCTCCAAAATTGTTGGGTAATTATTTTATTATTGCGGACCGTTTTGACTTGAATTGTAAGTCATCATCAGGGCAAGAGTGAAGTCTGGAGGGATCTCCGAGGGAGGTTTATAGTCACATCTCAGAGTGCAAAGCTAAACTGAATTATACCAGCTCTCTGAGATGTGACCATAAACCTTCTTCGGAGATATCTTCAGACATCACTATCGCCTTGATGATGACTTACAAGTTAAATCGAAACGTTGGCAATAATGAAATAATTACCCTACAATTTTGGAGATTTTATTTTTCTGACCCTAGCCGGATTCCAGACTGATTACTCCAGCATAATACTCAACGGCCAACGAACCTCCAATCATATAACATTTTTAAAATTTAAACTTAGAGTTTAAATGAAGAGTTTTATTTGTATCAGAGATATTATTATAGGATGTTTTATTGTTGGGGTTCTGTCAAGGAAGAACCAAATTTATACTAATTTTAAAAAATGTGTATATTTTAAATTTTCTGCTAACATTTCGGCATACATTGTAAGCCATCTTCACGGTTTTCATGAATGCGAGAGGGGACGTTGTTGGATCTACCTTGACCGAACCCCAACAAAAAACATATAATAATTTTAAAAGTTAAAGTTTCTGCGCTGGGGTTTAGTTAGGGGAATCCGTGGATTAGAAGGTGTAGAATTTGAGAAAGTTTTAACTAATAGGAGAAATAGGATTGAAAGTCGTTATTCTCAAAACATAAAATCAAATGTTTTCTACAGTTTCAAAGAATTGAAGACAATTTGTCGAGAGGTACGATTTTCTAGTATTTAAAACATCTTGGTATCTCAACCAAAATTCGTCTTTTATATGTTATTTCCAAGAATCGAGATTGAAATAATTATTTAAAGCATGTATTTATTCTCCAATCGAAAAGTGTACTCCTTTATTGACTGGACGTTTTATGTTCAGTGTGATGAAGCGACTGTCAAAAAAAAAAAAGAAAAAAAAAAGAAAAAAAAAAAAGAAGGGAAAATTTATGTAAAAAGACTTAAAAAATATCAGGATATGTCTGTCTCACTCCTTGGAGGTGTAGTACCTCTCACTTGCCCTGTTTTATCTTGAAATTGAAAGGAAATGTGAGACTATCTTTTGGTGAATGGAGGAGTGCTTATTGAAAATAACCAACATAAATTCCCTAGCTAATTTAGTCGAGGTAGCACTATTAGGATTGTTGAAAGGCATACCTAGATTTGATTATAGTATTAGGATAATCCGCTTGTATGTCGTTGTAGATGAAATGAAGCATTTGAAAGTTTCACGGGAACTACATTTTAGTAAACAGAAACAGTGGTTAGATCGATTAGAAAACACAAAAACTCCTCGAGCTTACGCAAAATGTTTTTTGAACCTCCATTTTAGTCTACATTAACTGAAGGGATCTTCAAAACACATAAGTTGAGGGTTAATGATGTAATCGTGAAGGCAGTAATGATGTAATGGTGTGTGAAACAGGCCCTAACTATTACCACATTGGAGAAAATCAAAATGTACAAGAAGAGTTAAGTACTGAAAATATCTACCGTCAAATGCGATGAAGATTTACAGCCAGTAGAGGCGAAGGACAAAAGAAGAATTACTACAAGATGCATTTTTGAATTTTTTTGGGTCCACCTTGACCGAACCCCAACAAAAAACATCTAATAATTTTAAAAGTTAAAGTTTCTGCTCTGGGNAGTACACTTTATTAGGGTAGACCACGTGTCCAAAGTTTTGCAGCGATCTTGATTTTATTAAGTTATTCGTTCTGAATTTGTCTAGGTCACTTTGTAATGGCTCGAGACTAGTGATATAGCTCTCCTCATATCTTAATAAGTATAACTTAAAAATGCCGAATAAATTAAATCAGGGTTTCACCCAGGATCAGAAAAATAAAATGCTCCAAAATTGTTGGGTAATTATTTTATTATTGCGGACCTTTTTTATTTCAATTGGAAGTCATCATCAGGGCAAGAGTGAAGTCTGGAGAGATCTCCGAGGGAGGTTTATAGCCACATCTCAGAGTGCAAAGCTAAATTGAATTATACCAGCTCTCTGAGATCAGAGTTCCTTTGGAGATCTCTCCAGACATCACTATTGCCCTGATGATGACTTACAATTTAAGAGAAAACGGTCCGCAATAATAAAATAATTACCCTACAATTTTGGTGCATTGTATTTTCCTGATCCTGGCCGGTTTCCAGACTAATTTTTCCAGCATAATACTCAACGGCCAACAAACCTCCAATCATATAACATTTTAAAAATTTAAACTTATAGTTTAAATGAAGAGTTTTATTTTTATCGGAGATATTATTATAGGATGTTTTTTTGTTGGGGTTCGGTCAAGGAAGAACCAAAGATATACAAATTTTAAAAAATGTGTATATTTTAAATTTTCTGCTAACGTTTCGGCATACATTGTAAGCCATCTTCATGGTTTTCATGAATGCGAGAGGGGACGTTGTGGATCTACCTTGACCGAACCCCAACAAAAAAACATATAATAATTTTAAAAGTTCAAGTTTCTGAGCTGGGGTTGAATCCGTGGATTAGAAGGTGTAGAATTTGAGAAAGTTTTAACTAATAGGAGAAATAGGATTGAAAGTCGTTATTCTCAAAACATAAAATCTACAGTTTCAAAGAATTGATAGACAATTTGTTGAGAGGTACGATTTTCTAGTATTTAAAACATCTTGGTATCTCAACCAAAATTCGTCTTTTATATGTTATTTCCAAGAATCGAGATTGAAATAATTATTTAAAGCATGTATTTATTCTCCAATCGAAAAGTGTACTCCTTTATTGACTGGAGGTGCTCAGTATGATGAAGCAACTGCCTAAAAAAAAGAAAGGAAAATCTATATAAAAAGACATAAAATATCAGGATATGTTTGTCTAACTCCTTGGAGGTGTGGTACCTCTCACTTGCCCTGTTTTATCTTGAAATTGAAAGGAAATGTGAGACTATCTTTTGGTGAATGGAGGAGTGCTTATTGAAAATAACCAACATAAATTCCCTAGCTAAATTAGTCGAGGTAGCACTATTAGGATTGTTGAAAGGCATACCTAGATTTGATTATAGTATTAGGATAATCCGCTTGTATGTCGTTGTAGATGAAATGAAGCATTTGAAAGTTTCACGGGAACTACATTTTAGTAAACAGAAACAGTGGTTAGAAAACACAAAAACTCTTCGAGTTTGCGAAAAATGTTTTTTGAACCTCCATTTTAGTCTACATTAACTGAAGGGATCTTCAACACACATAAGTTGAGGGTTAATGATGTAATCGTGAAGGCAGTAATGATGTAATAGTGTGTGGAACAGGCCCTAACTATTACCACATTGGAGAAAATCCAAATGTACAAGAAGAGTTAAGTACTGAAAATATCTACCGTCAAATGCGATGAAGATTTACAGCCAGTAGAGGCGAAGGACAAAAGAAGAATTACTACAAGATGCATTTTTGAATTTTTTTGGGTCCACCTTGACCGAACCCCAACAAAAAACATCTAATAATTTTAAAAGTTAAATTTTCTGCTCTGGGGTTGAATCCGTGGATTAGAAGTTGTAGAGTTTGAGAAAGTTGATATGTTTTAACTAATATAGTTTGAAAATCGTTATTTTCAAAACATNCTATTCAGCCCTGAAGAAGCCATCACATGATGTGCGAAAGCTCGGCAACCATCAAAAACTTTACACGGTCCAACCCGGAAAAAACTTTACATACATCTGATGACTGTGGAAGCCTACGTGAACACGTTATAGTTGTCGGAATACGACTTGGAAGGAGACACGAACTGACAGAATAAGGAAAGACGCAATCGTAGTAAATAGGAATACATTGCCATTGTCAGCTAGACACGTAGAAGAGCCGAGTTCAGACATATTGCCCCCACCGTCTTGTAGCAATCCATAGCTAAGTAATAAATCAATAATTAATAACTTTTTTTTTTTTTTTTACGGTAGATATTATTACTAGATTTTTTTTCTTGTTGGGATTCTAATAACATCTAAAATGTTTATAGCTACCATGTCTTTTAAGTTAATTTTGTCAACCCATTTGGTTTTTGTATTACTACAAATACACACTCACACTCATGTGCGCGATTGTGCTCATACTCACGCGCATATATGTTTGTGTTAGTGTGTATGTGTGGTAGTAATACAAAAACTTAAAAGCTAAAGAAAAGGAACTTGTAAGGCAATATTTATTATTTACAAACATATATGTGCGTGTGTGTGTTGTTTATAGACTTTTCAAGTATGAGTGTATTTGGGAACATTAATCAATATCTTTGTTATCGCACAATGAATTTTTCCAAGATAGGAAACTTTTTGTTGTGTTTTCACTAGTTTAAACTGCTATCTAAATGTAACGCTTACTTACGGGAATAGAGTAAGAAGTATTTCACGAATGAACAGTTTACTTGAAGGGGGGGGGGAGGCGATAAATTGCAGGGGTATTCCAATGGATTAATGGGAAAAGTTCCATGGAGATTGAGTTGAAGCAGAGGAGTACTTACTGTTCCTCTGAGGAGAAGTAGCAATAACCATAATGAGGCCCCCATGTCAACAGGCAGAACGAGACTGGCAATTTCCACCTGTCATCTGTCACATCCTGTCGTCAGCGCGCTCGACCCGGGACGGAAGACGCTTTCATCCGCTACCCAAAACAATTAGTAATTTGATAGTGGGTAGCAATCTGATGCTCGCAGATGACAGTTTAGAAATCAGTTTAGCGGAGGACTCCCAAGCAAAGGAGATCCTTGATTCACCATATCCAATGACAATCTTTTATGTATTTATCATATGTCATCTATCAATCACATAATACAAAACATTTACATTACTCTTAGAGGGAATACATTTCTGATTAAAGAGAATAATGTAACTTCCCAAAAATCATTAGAATTCTTGATGCATGTATAAATGTGCCTGTTCGCGCCCTAATCCTCCTTTATCAGTCCCGAGCGCCCTAATCTCGGCACAGGGGCTGACTCGCCTGGACTCGCGACCCTTATCACCTAAAGCAGTTTCCCCCTACCTCTCTCTGCTTCCAGCTCTCAAAGGAGACACTCTGCTTCCAGCTCTCATAGGAGACACTCTGCTTCCAGATCCCATAGGAACCACTCTGCTTCCAGGAGTAGACGAAGTGTCTAACGTATCCTCCGCCACCATTTCGCTTCCTAAAAGTATTATTAATTCGTGCCGCCTTATGCGCCTCCCCGTTACAATACAGTCCATTACTCCTCGTCCACTCACGACTGCCACGCATTCCCAGAAGGTAAGTGCTCTGAATTTTTGGGTTTTTCGCTTGGCCGAGTTAGAGACCTTTAATTTCAGGGCCGCTTTGGAGGAAGGACTGCAGGTGAGAGCGAGGACCGAGCTGCTTGCTGAAACTACATTGTAAGTTGTAATTTGTTACCTATTATTTTCAATTTTTTTTTCTTTCTTTTTCTTTTATTTTTAATATTAAATATTTATTCATTATTAGTCACATTCGAACCAGCGAAAACGCCGCCACAGTGCCTAAAGACACTTATTAGTCAAAAATAAAAAAATTTCTGCATAAATCTTGTGCTGTATATAGGGAGACTAAATCAAAGAGATATTGTCTTTCTGGAAGATTATAATAATTATTTAGATTGTGAACAACCCAAGAGAGTAGGAGGACGAAATCCTCTTCATTCACAAAATGGTAGAAGCCAAAAGTTAGATTTAAATCCATTTCTGGAAGACCGCAGGTTGTCTGAGGGAATCGATAGGGTTCTCTTAATCCTGGCGCTGCAAGTTCAGTCCCATCCCTGGGGAGACCTTTCTCTAGCTCTGGAGTTTCACATAGGGTAGCCCCTTTCTCCATTCTGTAGAGGTTCATCCCTCCTTCCTTAGGGGAAAGTTGTAAAATAATTAAAAATTATTTTATTTGCATGCTGTCTGGCATATCAAAGATACATCAAAAGATGGGATGTTCCTACTGAATTTAAATTTTTTTGAACATTTCTACTAGTTCTAGAAGATTTAGACAACTCAGGCAATGTTTTGACTATAGTCGTTCACTTCTCCATTGAGGGAAATGTGTAGAGGTTACTCACAAAGCAACCTAACACCTGGATTAGCATACCAGGGCCACAATTCCAGTTTTCGCCCATTAGCTAGTGAGGAACTCCACTATGTTTATATAAGATAAGAATATGATTCCTAGGAACTAGATTCGTAATTCTATCTATCTGTGTTTGTGATACGATTTAAATAAAATTTTAATAAAAATAAAACTATTTGATTTAATACGTAAATAGTATATTATTAATTAAATATATAAAAATAATGAGTTAGAAAGTACAAATGAAATAGGACAAAAAGATACAAAAAAAAAAAAAAAAAAAAAAAAAAAAAAAAAAAAAAAAAAAAAAAAANAAAAAAAAAAAAAAAAAAAAAAAAAAAAAAAAAAAAAAAAAAAAAAAAAAAAACTAAATGGTTAATCTTTTTTCATCCCTCTCCTGTTCGCATTAGGTGATGAAAAAGTGTGTGGGCTACTACTATTGACTCTGGTTTGTTCTAAGTACTTCTGATGGGAATTGCATACATTATGCATGCATCCAAGAGGGAAGTGGAGAGGGGGTATAAATAATTCAATGTTTACAAATTATTCTCAGCATAAATATGTAATGTAATGTAAAAACAAACACAAGAGAATTCCTCCTACTTTTGTTATGTCTTTCTCTTCTTCTCTTTCGGTGGGGTTTCTTTTGGCAATTCCCTTAAGCATCTTACGTTATTCGGAAGAGATCTGAGAAAGTGCCTTCTGATATTATAATGGTAGTTTATTCTCTCGTTAAGTCAGAGCATTGACCGATACAGTGACAGGTACTATTGACGTTTGTAAGAGAAACGTCACTTCAATACACAAACACATACACATACATAAATATATAAGTGAATGTACATATGTGCATGTATATGTACACACTCACATATACATACATTGTATCATATCGGTTAAGTATAAGATCTTTCGAACTGTAATTTCTAACCGAATTCGAAATTTGGAAAGGGTCAAGGATAATTGGTTTAAATTAATAAATGAGTACTATCATTCCTTTTATTATCCGTCTTCATTGGTTTTTGCAAACATTGTTCATCTTCGTGGTCGAAAACATGTGTTCACTGTCACTGTCTGTATTCAAGTGACAGTGAACACATGTATTCGGCCACGAGGATGGATAATGTCCGAAAGCGCTCGCAAACAGAAGATGGTTTGCAGAAACGAATGAAGACGGATAATAGAAGGTATGATAGTTTTATATTCACTGGTAGTGAAAATAACCTTTTAGATTATTTACCTAACAAATTAGTTGTGGTGGTGTACTGCAAAAGGAACTATTGGAGAGGTGTGGAAGTAAGAATTTTCGCAAAGGATTAGTCAAGATAATATGTAAGGCTGGTCAAGTATCTCAGTATCTGAGCGTTATCAGTAGTACGTTTGTGCGACTATAGTAGTCGTTTGTGCAACTATAGTAGTCGTTTGTGCAACTATAGTGGTCGTTTCCAACTACAACGCTAAGCTTTGCCTGTCTCATTGTCAGCTTCAGTTTTGTCTCAGCGCTCGGATCGAGAGGGGAAGATCAACAACTAGTGTAAAACGTTTATTAAACTCAAAAACGAACTCATCATAATCATTGTTATATTCTACATATATTCATAGAAATTTCAATATTCATGTCGATATTTAATTTATAATTGCACTGATTGTGTTTTAAAACTTTTTATTAAGATTTCTTGACTTTAGAAAATAATTGCTGAAACGTTAAATTTTTGTACAAAAGCTTATGAATAAAATAAAATCCTACTTTTATAGTAGTCAATTTTTAAAATAGTCAATTTTCTTATTTTTAAATACCTATATTTGAATCGTGAATTTAATTTTGGTTACAAAAAAGTATGACATTTACAACAATTACCACGACAGGTTAAATATATAATTTAATTAATATAGGCTGATTAGTTCTTACTTTGAAAAATGAAATTTTGATTCCTAAAATAAATTGAAAAATATCTTGATCATGAATTGCTAATGTTATCTTACAATTTCATTTGAAGCTAAGTGCTCTCTTTGTCGTTTTAAATTTTTTAGGATATGAATAATAAGTAAGAATCAGTAATTCTTCAATCAATTTGATCCTGTCTTCAATTTTGAATTTTCCTTTTTGTTAACGAAAATCTATAATCTCATTAGAATTGGAACACTGAATTCCTTCCCCTTATTTGCTTTTACCTTTTTATTATTTTCTCTAATCTTATTTCTTTATTTTTGGAAAGTGATTTAAATATGATTATTAGATGTTTTTTGTTGGGGTTCAGTCTAGGGACCAAAAAGGGACCTCTGTCATGAAAATTGGATTTTCACACGACGAACCCTCTCGCCTTCATGATAGCCCTGAAGATGGCTTACAATGTGATACATACACATTTTTAAAATTTTTATATTTTTTTGGATCTACCTTGACCTAACTCCAACAAAAAACATCTAATAATATCTGATGTCAAAAAAAACTCTCCATTTGAAGATTTAAATTTGAGTTTGATACTCACTAATTATACATATTTATTTACCATTCGTCCTTCTTTTTTAAGAATATTTCAATTCACCGGACTAAATTTTATAGCTTATAATGCTGTTAAAAATTATTTAAGATTTATTATTATTTAAGATGATTAAATAGAAATTACCTCTGATGGAGCATATATTTCTTCAAATTGATTTTAAGTTTGAAGTTAGCAAAATTTTCTGATCTAGGTATTTTAAGCTTAAGCTTCAATAACGAATTTGTGAACATTCATTTCAATGACAGACCAAATTCTCCAATAAATGTTTGGTTTTCAGGTTGACCCTAATCTTCATAATTCAATTTCGTTGGTCATTTGTAATTTTTTTTGAAATTATTATTTTAACGAAAAATTTCATTCCGTTTACGTTAGATGTAATGTCCAAGAAATTACTATGTCCATCCACATAATTACTATTCGCATTAACAATTCATTATACCTCACCATGACCTATTGCTAAGAAATTTTTCTTCTTGAAAATACCTTCCCGCTTCTAAAAATATCTCCCTGGCGTTAATGACCAAAAGGTTGACACGCCATTAAAAAAAAAAAAAAAAAAAAAGGAATGTCCTATAACAATTTGGTTTTTAGGTAATCCCAATTTCCTATCATCGGTAAAAAACTTCTAACATATTTTATTATGATGTAAAATTATATTTTGGTGGGTGGTTTTTCCATAGAAATTGAGCTTGAAGGTAAACTCTACCTCTCCTTCCCTTTCCAGTAGTTGGGATTTAATTCTTTCCTGATGGCTTTTTTAGTCTTGTATTTAAATGATACCTTGTATGTTTTTTGGGGAAATTTAAAATAATGAGTTTTTTGGAGTATAAAAACAGAGAGTCATATAATAATTAATTATCCTTCTTTTTTTTTTTACCCAAGTAAATATATTTCTTTATAATTGCGAAAAGCACATATTAAGCAAATACTTATTAATATATATAGGGGTGTTGGGTGGCTCGTATTTTCGATAAAAGATTAAATCAAGTCGGTGTTTGGGCTTTTATGCGCAAACTGTTGTTTGAGTTTATTAGAAGATGAAGACAGGCAAAATGGAATTTTAAAGAGATACTCTCTGAAAATCAACATTATCTTCCTTATTATTTTTTATAAGGGAAATGATGAAATAAAAATTGTACATTATAAAACACATACATAGTTGTAAAATGTCAGTCTCTATGATGATCAATCTTTTAACGGTGTTGTTCTTTCCTACTTGTAACTTATATTAGTTATCAGTTGAAATGTAATGAATGATGGAAAATCAGCTTTTTTTTACAAAGGCTCAGCTTGAAGGGTTTGATCTTTCATTTAAATAAAATTAATTTATGAAGAGAGGTCATGACCAAATTCCCGACAATCTTCTCTTCATAGAACTTGACGGTCAACTATTCATTCCACATTAAAAATTAATTTTATTCGACACATAACAAATTACTTTTAAATAAATCTATATGTGTAGTACAATAATATGTAATACATTGCAATGAGTATTATTTACAGTTTTGCATGATTTTATTTGAGCTTTACCGCTAATATTGCAATTGTTACAATACGTGCTAGGCACATGATTTTAAATGTACATAATCTCTAAATGACAAAGTATAATAAGGAAGTGTAATTGTAAATTAAATTTTATTCTAAACACATTTCTTATCACCTACGAGTAATTAGTGTGAAGGAATAAATAAAAATAAATTTTGAGTGGACTCATACTTATTGGACATTTCATATTGGTATATTTATCAGTTATACTCAAACATCTTATTATTTTAATTTTGTTAACTGAATAGTGGCACTTAGTATTAAAAGTCACATTTACAACATTAATTTTTTTTTTAAATCATAAATTGGGAAATACTATTAAAATTAAAATGCGTAGATTTTAAATTGAATATTTTGACTGATCGCTATACTTTCCTAACCTCGGGTAAAAGGTGAAAAATAGAGATGGATCGAGATACAAACAACAAAATTTGCTACTCATACGGTATGAGGTATCTCGCATCAAAGGTATTTTCAAAATAACTTCAAATTGACTATCATACTGGATTTACCTTTTGAACATCAATAGTTCAGAGCAAAAGGATAATAGATCAATGTTACAGATATTTCATTCCCATTTACGAAAACTTTTAATTTAATTTTAGCCATTCTTTTATCATATTAAAAATATAAAATGAATCAGGGTACTTACTTCCTCGTTATGGAATCCGTGTAGCTGAAAAAGAAAACAGAAAGAATGAATTAGTCACAACAGTAAAAAAATTAATTTAATACATTCATAATATAAATAAATGCATTATGAAAAACTTACAAAATCTTGATTAGACTAAAGAATTCATTCATAATAAAAAGATAATAGTTACTTTTAAGGATCTATGGGATATTTAGAACCTATAAGGGGATACAAGATGCAATGGGTTCATGCCATGCTCATGCAGCCAGATGTATCCCATTTATGTATAATAAATGCTAAGTTTATTTTCCCACTTGTTAAATATGCCATTTTTTGTTCTCGTACTAAAGTTACAGTATATTAATTGATTAAATTTTAAAAAAATGTGAGTATAAAAATTTAATTTTTATTCAAAATTCTCGTTAAAAAATTTTCTGTAATAATATTCAGAGAAACTGGATTGTAGAAATTCAATTCATAGAGTGTAGCCATTGAGAGCAATAAAAGTGTTGTGAAATTCGTAAAATATTAATTCTATATCTAAAATATTTAAACGAAACAAACGTAAAATAACCGTTTAACGTGAACTTGAAGAATTTTAATGATTATAAATTTGCTTATTATGCCAAAGCAATATCGGAGGGGAAAAAAAGAAGTAATAATCAAATATAACCTGAATAGAAATACTGAAGGTATAAGAAAATATATATTAAATAAGATGGAACTAGTAGGGAGGAGAGCCGTTATGAAGCGAAGTATTGCTGGGAACTTATAGGAATCTTTTTGCATCTCTTTAGCCCTTCTTTAGAAATCTCTACGCCGCCTCGTATTTTTCGACTGAAAATTGGTTCTGCCGTTCTGTGGTGGGGAATTCCCCGTAAGGAAATCTCATACTCCTGGAAGATCCAATCCAGGAATAAGGTGTGCGGGGGGAGGGGATTTTCTTTCCTTTGGGGGGGTGGTTTCGTCTCCAGACCTACCGCACTCAGCCTTCCTTGTTCGTCGCCAAAAGCGTTTATTTCCAGTATGTATTTTCATCGACAAGTACGCTATTCTCACCATGCCCTTGGAGTCTTGTCCTGTCGGGACTCGGGCCATTCTCAGGAGCCGCATCAATTAAATATTAATAACATTATTACTAAGGTGCTGAACTAAAGCCAAGCAAAACTGTCCAGAAGCTTTAAAAAATACATTGATTGCCCTTAGATGATTTTAGTTGGGGTTCGATGGCTTACAATGCAAGCCGGGACGTTGGCAGATAATCCTTTATTAAAAAATACATTTTTTAAATTTGTGTTTTTTGGATCTACCTTGACCGAACCCCAACTAAAATAATCTTAGAATAATATCTACGGTCAACAAACTCTCCTTTTGAACATTGATTACTATTTACAAGAGTTTATTCATCAATCAATTTAACTTACTTTCGGAATTACACCATCGACATTATTCTCCTAGTCTTGAAGTGTATCATTTGTAATGATAAGGCATATAGTTCGAATTCTAGGCTGACATATATCTAGTATTGCTAGTCTTTGAGAGGGCTTTTGACAATGATAATCTACTAGGGCTCTGAGAGAGATTCCATAAAACATTCTATGATGAAAAATATCTTAGAGAAAAATGAAGCAACACAGAAGTATGTGTGTTTGCATAAAAAATAAATGAGCAGGGACTTATATCAAGGGCATTTTATTCGAACATTTGAACTGCAATACCGTTTAATGAAAAAAAAAAAAAAATCTAGGTAATAAATTACGTATCCAATAAGAGTACAGATACAGATAATCATTATGGATGTCATCTGGTTTTCTGGTCAAGATATTTGGCTACAAAAAGTCAATACCATGAGCGAAAACAATAAGATATAAAATAAATGTTACTGAAATGTATTAATAATTAATTACTATTGCAATCTGTGACTATTACAAGGGGATATTGCTTAGTAGCAAAAATGAGGGGAAACCCCGATGCCAATATAAAAAGCTGAAACATATTTAAAAAAAATATATAAATATTGACCCCATATCTGACAACAAATTGTTATGGACTATGGGTCAGTAAATAATAACTCACAAGATAAATTAAAGTTAATTATGCAAAATAAATATACCTAATAATAACAAACCAATCTACTGCCCACACTAACTAATACATAAATAAATATACAATATANAGGAGTAATGGATTGTATTGTAACGGGGAGGCGCACAAGGCGGCACGAATTAATAATACTTTTAGGGAGCGAAATGGCGGCGGAGGATACGTTAAACACTTTGTCTACTACTGGAAACAGAGTGGTTCCTATGGGATCTGGAAGCAGGGTATCTCCTATGGGATCTGGAAGCAGAGTGTCTCCTATGAGATCTGGAAGCAGAGTGTCTCCTATGGATATGGGATCTGGAAGCAGAGTACAAGGAGTAAAAACGTTAAACTCCTGCGTAAATCAGGATGTGGGTTTTATTCAGTTGTATTTCTCTATGGCCTTTCTTCTTTATTCCGCAAATCTCTAGAATGTCCAACCTATAGGATGTATTTTATGGAAATTCTCGACCCTTCAACGTGTTATTATTTCAGTAGGAGAGTCCTCCTATCCTCGAGACAACTGGCCTCCTAAATATTTAGATCCACTTGAGGGAAAGAGGGGCCGAGCTAACCCCCTCTACCCCACCCCCGCACTGGGAACCTGTTAGTCCACTGGGTTACTGGAGCCTACCCTTTTGAAGAGCGTGATTTCCATGGAGGGACCCATCCGCCAGACGGGAGACCCTCCCTCCAGTGCTTACAGAGTCACCATGAGACTTACCTATCAAGTATCTATTTCATTTAAGTAATAAATGTAGTCCAAACTTCAGGTTAAATAACTAATAACAATAAAATAATAATAATTCTTAAACAATAAATGCAATAGAATGGAATAAAAAAATCTTACTGTCTCAGCCGGGACTAAAACCACGGATCTCCTGCTTGCCGGGCTGGCGTGCTAACCATTTACACCATAGAAACTAGCCAGATAATTTTTTTAATTCCCCTTACTCTACTGGGTCTGAACCCCCGAGAAATATGGTGAAAATGGTTAGCACACCAGTCCGACAAGCATGAGATCCGTGGTTCGATTCACATCTGAAACAGTAAGATTTTTTTATTGTATTCCTTTGCATTCATTGTATAAAATTAATATGGGATTAAATACCACAACTAAACAATATTTAAAAAAAAAAAATTATTTCCTAAAAACAGTTATGGAATAAAACATCGGCAACTTCAGGGCAATAGCGTTAACTTTTTTTATTATTTGTACTCTTCAAAAAAGCTGTTTACAATTTAGTTAATTCACTTTCTTAGAAATGAATAATTTTGGCGGATATAAAAGAAGATTTTGCAAATGAAATTGCATTGACTGATAACTTGGTGCTATTAAGTGACTATATAATTGGTGGATTACAAAAATAAAAAAATAAAA
>KZ808755.1:114117-135915 GCA_000696205.2 Oncopeltus fasciatus
CTATCAATGACTTTTGAAAAATGATATTTGCATCACATGGAAAAATTCATTTGTAAAAGATGGCTTCAAAATGAAAAAGCTTGTAGAAGCAGATATTTGACCCAAGAGAAGACCGAATGGTTTTACATGTCATGGACAATAACATAAAGAAATCATGGACTCTATATGGATATGAGTACAAGCAGTAGAATATAGAAAACCTCGGAATGCAAAAATTCAACCTCTAAACAGACGATAAAGCTGCTAATATAGAGAGTTGCACGTCAAAAAGTTTCCACGAGAAATTGCATGTCTAGATGCTAAGTGTACGTCATAACTGTTTCATCAAACCGAATTCGTTATGGATTTTATTTTTATTTTTTCATAGGAGTTCCTAACGGCTTAAATAGGCCGGGGTTTACAGTAAAGCTAAAATAAAACATTACATTTTCTTCTTAATAAGTATTATGAAAGTATTTTTAAAGATAATATTGATAGGGAAGTGTAATGTAGGTATACCGTGATCATTAAGGAAAATACATATGAATTTATCTAAAAGGCTTGTGTTAGTGATTTATTTGTAAACTACAACAACCAAGTTGTTTTCTAATAAGGATTAAATTGCTTTAAAACATCATAATAATTTACTGTTTCTTCTTCCGGGTTGGACCGTGTCAAATTGGTGTTATTTGCCGAGCTATGCACATCATGTGATGGTTTCTTCAGGGCTGAAAAGAGAATGAGAGTTGTAAAAGAAAGCTCGGCAAATAACACCAATTTGACACGGTCCAACCCGGAAGAAGAAACGGTAAATACTTCTGACGACCGTCGAAGCCAACGTGAACATCATAATAATTTTCAATAATCAAAAGATCTTCTCCGTGACAAAATTCATTGTTAAAACAAAGCTATATAAGGGGTTAAAGATTATTTATTAAGGTAAATGTTTCATTATTATTATTACTTAACACAAATTAAGAAAAATAAAAACGATAAAGGTTGAGCGCTTTCTTTCCTCCAAGTTTTGAGGCAGCCATAGCGAGCAATCTTACCTCTCAGTCTTCATGGCTTTCTCCCGTATTTTGCTAGATGAAATTCCTGTATCATTCTAAGACTTGGCTTGGCAGCTCCTACTCTCACTATTGATGAGCTGATACGTTCCACTCGGTAGGATATGGGTTTTTGGGAATAACAGCCGGTAATCAGTGTTATGAACTTGAGAAGTGTACGGGAGCGGTATGGGGGGGGGGGGGCGGCAGCAGTGGCCCGAGGCACTTTTGGCCCGCCTTCAGATCGCTAACAGAAAAGTTGCCGACGGCCAACTGTTAATGGACTGAAAACCACGGCTAAACAACACTCAGCGCCCCGTCTAACAAAGTTTTCCTCCGACCCGGTACATCCTCCGGGCCTTTATGACGTCCGCAGTACTGGACTCCTGCTGCACATTTATCTCGCTCCACCGCCGAGGAGAGGAGTTTGTTTTTATAAGCTTGCAACAGCCACTGCCTCCTCTGGAAGGCCGAGTAAAAACCAAGTCGTAAATTGTTGTCTGAATGATTTACCGACCTTTGCTATTGCCAAGTACAGTCAAAATGGGAGACCTGCGGACGTCATTATTTTCAATAGACTGACCTATCAACATCTTACTTTGCAACCCCTAGCTTATTATAAACAGGAATAACAAGAAACCGTTTTTAAAGAACTGGTATTGTAAATAAATATACATACATATAAAAATAAATCAAATTTCACTTTGAAGGGAGAGGAGACCTAGTGACCCCACTTTTAGTTCATTTAGAAGTCATGTCCCAAGTGGTCGCGCGGTCATCTTAGTTTTAGCCGTCAGGTGGATTGTAAATATTGGAGTCCGACAACAGGGATTAGGAATAAAATTTAGGTTGAAATGGGAGCTGGCTATGGTAGAGTGCAAAGTGGTTGGAGATAAGGTCTTGAACGGAAAGAATATTATAGTCGTGATAAGGGGTAGAGTTGGATACATAATTAGGAACTTTTGCAATTATTTTGAGCATTAATGACTGAAAAGATTGTATTCTAGAATGTTGGTAAGCATAGCGGCATCCCAAATTTCTACACCGTTTGTCCAGATTGGTTGTATTATGGTCTTTTAGGTGGTCAGTTTGTTTTTTATTATGAGCTGTGGGCATCTGTTAATGGGCTCATGGCTTCTGTTTAGTTCTTGTCGCTTGATTTTTATATATTTGCTCCTGTTAAGTCGTGAGTCAAGTTGGAAACCGAGATAACGGACTGTATCCAAAAGAAATATAGGAATGTCCCTGTACATAACATAATTGGTAAAATCTTTTCTAAGTTGTATATTTATTTGTTTGCATTTGGACTCATTTATTTTCATTCTCCATTTGTTGCACTGATGAATAGCATCTAGGAGGTTAAATAAGAAATTGAAAAGAGTTTTGGAATCAGAATTAGAAGAGAGGATTACTACGTCATCAGCAAAGAGGGCCAGGATCTATTAGGATGTGTGGAGATGTCCACAGTGTGCAGAATGAGTCCGAGCACACTAAATTATACGGCAATGGACAGTAGAAAAGGCGAAGCGGGAGGAAATAAGTTCATGAACGAAATGGATATTAAATTCATGGTGAAGGGAGGATACGTTATTAATGTAATGACTTACATAACTTATTTACTAACAGTAGGGAATTTAATAACTTATCAGACTTGTCACGGTAGCGTAAATGAAAAACGCACCGGCCCGGATAGCAGGAGACCCAGGTTCGAGTCCTGGCTGGGACAGTTGAATTTTTTATTATGTTCCCTTGCACTAAAATTTGGGAAAATCTTATAATGCATTCAAATTAACATGATATGTGTGCTCTCATGCATTTCTTTGTACTCTCAAGTACTTTGGAACATTTCTTTTTCACATATGATTATCCTAAAAGAGAAATGCATGATGAGACTTCTTTACTTTATGACGAAAAAGTCACCTTCTAAATGTGTTAACTCAAATAATTTTCTTCCTTTGTTTTTATTCCGGAGAGTTACCGCGTTTTTCTTTAAGACTCTAAAGTTGATTAAAAATACAAAATTATTCAGACTGCGTTCTCAAAATTGAAAAAAAAAAAAAAAAAGAAAGGAGGGAGAAAGAAATGATTAGCTAAAAGAAGTGAGGGGCACTACAGGGAAGAGGGTGGGTACCTTCACCCATTCTTGGCCTATTATTTTTCCCACTTTTTGCTCCTACTTCTTCTTCCCCCGTCAAATTTACATTTTCGAATAAAGAAAGGCGACGAAGAAATAAGAGAGCTCCTCAGGCGGGCCTTATACCTTATAAGTTGCCAGACCTGTGACAACTGTTGCTAATATTAGGCCGGTCTGTAGTGGCTCGGAAGGGGTGTTTGTTGGAATTTTAAAACAGCCCCCTTCCCACCTCCCACCGGAATACTGAATGAGCAACCCTTCTTTTCCTCAACCGGTGCGCCCTGTCTTTCTTTTCCCCAATCAATATAACGGATTAGAATCAATACCTATTGATCTGGCTCAGGGTCAACCATGCTGCTTGCCAATATAATATACTCTTAAAAATAATATAAGTAAAGAAGTTTTCAAAATTTTAGGGCTTAACTTGTAACCTTTTTGATCAAGGACACCAACACAATTAATAACTTGGATTATTAATGATTTTTAAGGATTATTATTAATAATTTGGACACCAACCAAACTGAAAAATAACCATAACTTATTTACATGATTTCAATCGAATTTAATCTGTTAAGGGGAATTCATTAGATTATTTTCAATAAAATAATAAACAATATAGAAATTTTTTATCTTTCAGAATAATAAAATAAATTAATAGATAATTATTTTATATTAATAATATGAATCGTAACTCATTAAATATAGGTATTAATAGATTTTAAAAAGTCTCAACTGTGACCTTAGTGACCCAGGGAGACATGTTAATGACGTTTTCATACACGACCCGCGGCATACATAGGAATATATCAATTGACGGTCCTCGCCGCCTGATTTTTCCCATTTACTGAAGATTTATACACAATTAGAGCTGGGTTTGTTCGGTAGAAGTAGTTGTAGTGATGGACGCTACAGAGACTCTGAGGGTGAGGAGCGTAAAATATGATGAGAATGGGATTTGCGGATGAAGAGTGCAGTTCCAACTTGAGAATGGTCTGCCCAGTAAATGTAGTAGCCCGAGATGTTTCAATTGCTGCGCTTGGTTAATAGTGTTTCTAAAAGTAATACTACTTACGAGTAGAGATATCTTTGTCGTCAAGGACCTCTCCGTCACTTAGTGCCATCAGCGCTCCAGTGGAAAGATAAGGACTTCTTTGAAGGAAGAATGATTATTTAGAAGTTGGGGAAGCCATTTTGGTGACTAAAGTGATCAAAAGCGATGTGATTGGAGTCTTGAGTGACCGGAATTTCGAGAAAATGAATGGTGTACTGTATGGAGATTTTTTTGAGAAGATGAAGAAAGTGGGGTCGCTCCCTTTTCCCTAGGTTGTTGGAGTAGTGTTCGAGGCTTGAATCCTTGGTGGATTGATAATTTTAGCGAATGATAATCCCGGCTAGACACATATCTCAGGTGGGGCACTGTCCCCCACTCTAGAGAATTTAAAATATTTGTAGACTTGGCAGCTCTTGTAAAAGGCAGGGCCTCTGGCGAACTTCAAACACACTAGTCATGGTTCTTTTCACAACTCTTGGGAATTTGTAGACCTAGGCTAATACCTAAAATGTATAAAAATAACTAATTTGAATCGTTAAGGGACTAACTCTCTACCTCAGACGGGTTTTTTCTAGCTCCCTGTACGATTCAAATGTAAATTGAAATGTGGAATTACATTACTATAATTATCATCATGATTTGGATCTGTAAAAATATTTTTGTGAAATGAAACTGTATAAGGTGTTCACTGGCCGGGAGCGACCGTAAAATTCTACCCTGCAATATAAAGTAAAACTCCCGTTTTTCATTATAAAAAAAAGCATATAAAAAGTATGCCGGATGAATAAGGAATGAGAGTAAAAAGTATGACCACTATGCTATGATATAGACTGGCCGGGATGGACGAGTGAAGAAAAAGTTCACCCATGGCAGTTTCATTAGTAAATTTCATCCTTTTAATCATTTTATTATTGATAAATACATTATCATTAATTAATCATAGCATTAAGGTTAGAAAATTAAAACTGTACCAAATTTTTATTTAACTTCTATAAATTTTTAAGTGTTTTAAATATCAATTATGTTTATACAGAAAATCTTCTAAAAGCTCTAAAGTATTAAAAACTGGTCTGTTATTTTTCAACTTTTGTAAAGAAATAAATATATTTATTTATATAAAGACAAAAGTTTATTTATTTATACCAAGACATTTGTCTTGGCTTGTTTTTTTAAATAAAATTACAGTTAAGATTATATATCGGTAATAAGATTTGTTATACACTGAAATTGATTATAAAATGCTTGTTTTTGTAAAATCGTTAGTAGAAAAAAAGGCAGCACGATTTGACATTAGGTATAATAAAAAGGTGTTTTTTAAATAACCTACTCATTTATTTTTAATTCCTCGGGGTAAATAGTTTACATAATTTTTTGTTTATATTAAAATATTCAATATAAAATATTGAATCGTACAGTATAAAATTCAATATAAAATGTTCAAAATTAAAAGAGAAAAGCTTAATGATTTGGAGGAAATAGTACTAGGATAAATTTATCCCTTTAAATAGTAAAATGTTCACTAATCAGGAACTGATAAAAAAATAAGATTCGCTAAGTTTAATTATTGATGGGCAAAAACAAGAGTTTTGGTGTTAGAAGATAATGATAAAAATGAGCGTAAGTAGTAAAATCGCCAAGGCTAGCTCCAGACGTAGACTCCCAAGTTCAATTCATTAAGAGTTTTATCCTTTTTATTTTCATTTTTTTAAATTCTAATTGTTATGTAATAATAATTTATGGTTTAATCCGATTAACGTCGCGCACACACACACACATATACGTATAAATGTTAAAATTAGAGATGTTTTAAAAGCTACAGATCGTGGAGTTTTCGCGACTGTTTTACAAATTCGTTAAGAATACCCAGAACTTAAAGTGACAAAAATCATAATGAAGTATAAAGATGTAGTGTTGAGTTCTTATAAAGCATATTTTTATTGGCAGAAGCAATAATTGAAAAAAAAAAAAAACACCTGTAAAATTCAGTAAATAAAAATTGTCCACCGCTAAGAAACAAGTTATTTTTAGTATTTTTCTCTTTTCTTTTAAGTTTTTAATATTTTATTACTAACAAATTAGTTTCGTCTTGGTGCTCTCAGAAAGAATAATTTACGATAATTTTAATATAATATTACTCTAATGAAATTGTTTATTTGTGAATAAACAAGTGGGAATTTCAAACTCCAGTTTCTTTGGATGATTGTAAAGAAGTAACGTTAAGAGCAGCCAAGAAATAAAAATCAGGGCCATTGCGAGTCAGGAATGCTTTTGTATGTTGAAGGAGGGAGGTGGAGCCACACACGGGTGTGGGAATGGAATTGTAATGAAAATGTTGAAACCGATGTAAGGGTGAACCCTCATAAACTGGTGGGCTTTAGTCGGACGGTGACAGGCTAACCCCGGCTTCCTTATTACCTTCCCCTTTCCGAGGGTTAGGCGACAGTTCCTCCTCCCGGCCCGGGACTCTTGTCGGCGGTATTCTTCTCGGCTACACCCACGCGGCCACACAGCTCCTCCGAACTGTGGCACACACACTGCCGAGTCTCACGAGATAACCTCACATTCTTCGGTCCTACTTCCCTCCGCACACACACACATTTTGATGGGATGAAAAGCCGAAAGGAGCCGGCTCCAGTGAAAAAAGACAGTCCTCCGAGAAGTCTGAGAGGAACTTTTCCACACCTGACTCTTTATGTAAATCAGCTGCGGCTTTCTGGAATGACTACCTCCATGTCTCTCCTCCAGTAATACCAACTTACGCTCTACGAAACTTCCTGATAGGACCTTCTGTTTAACACCATCCTTCTTCGACAACTTTGAAATAGCTGTCGGTGTGTAAAACATGAACATGAACTCAGCAAGTCACTATTGAAAGTACAAACAACTTATGCAACAAAACATATACTATACTGTACTTATACAATTTTTTTTCTATTTATTCATCCTGCGTAAAGATCACAAAAGTCTGTGGGACACTAAAGGTAATGGAATGGTGGAATAAAGATGAATTGCATTGCGAAAGACCGAGGTGGGAGATCCACACAGCTTATGACATACATATACTTATTAGCTTGAAATAGTAACTTGGGAATTTTGCTTAGTTTAGGCTGGTAGGAAGAATGGAAATTTATAGGTAGGTAGGTAGGATCATAATGGAGGGCAATTAACTTCTAGGTTATTACGCCCTATAAATACCCTTTAATATATTTACTATAAATTAGTTAATAAAAGACAGAAATTAGGATTATTTCGACTACTATAACAACATAAATATAAAAAAAATAACCTAAATTAATGGATTAATTGATAACGTTAGAATTTTTTTTTCTTTTTTTCTTTAAATATTATTATATATTTTTCTACAACAATCCATTAAATAATAGCTAGTAATAATTTACTAAATAACGCCAAGCAATCTGCTATAACATTTTGCTGACATATTATGTTATAAACAATAATAATAACAATATCAATATGAAATTTATAGGTAACCACCCTATTCTTGAAATCCAAAGTTCAGAGAAGACTTTTATTTCTTCATAATATTCTGTTAGGTGGGACTAGAACCAGCAGTGGGTTTTTTTAGTAAGTTCTCGGCTAGCCGAGCACGCTACAAATAAATTGACTACTTATTTGTCTAAGGTAACCGAATTGGGTATATATATTTGTGCATAAGAATGCATATTATTAAATTGCCTTCTTCTTTCCAATGAAGGATGAAATCCTTAAATAAAGCAAGGGAGTTTTGAGGGAAACCAAATATGAAAATTGTTTATATCTATATAGCGTGAAGGAGAAATTGTTTCGAACATAATCTGTCTCGTACTTAATTTTCTAAGATAGTTATAATGTAATAATTTTACGAAAATTGTTTACTGATCTTAAATCTATTAAGTCATGTGGAAGTTAAATTACTATCAATTTTTTCCCTTTTTTCGATTCGAACCAGTTCAAGGTTTTGATAAGTAGGTTTTGTAAGTTTTGTACCGAATTAGAACGTTTTTATTTTAAAGTCTTCTATTCTGTTTCTGTTTGACCATGCACAAAGATTAATTTTCTTACTTCTTCTTTATGCCATAAATTTTGATTCAATAAAACTAATGAAGGTATTGTACACATTTATGAATTTTTAATAACTAATTAATGTTAGGTTACGATAGACTGCAAAAATATTATTCGTTTGATGATAGTATACTATGTTGAAGAATCTACTTATTACTTAAAGCAGATGAAGCACTTCACTGCCCAAAATAGTTATTATTCTTAAAGTCTCCTTGTAAAATTGAGCCGCGAAAAGTGATGAGGAATGTATTTTATTTGTTTCACTGTTTGACATTTTCTACAAATTTTTGGATAGATAGTGTACGCTCACCTCGATTATCTTGTTCAAACACATAACAAGTGGCAACCCACAATTTGTAAAGTAACGAATATGATATATTTTTTTTATGAACAAAAATTTCAGTAGCAATGGATAATACAAATATTTTTAATGGGGAGTGTTGAATATATATATTGAATACTATGCAATATTTGAGAGTGATGTCATTGTTCACCTCTCTCCTCATGCAATTTTCATTGAATGTTATTTCATTGTAATAAAATTACAAAATCTTTTTATTTTAACCGAATGTAATATATTAATAACAGTTGAAAAAAAAAATGTGGAGACATATTTTAGATTTGTGGCACAGTCAACAGTGATCAATAGTTACAAGCAAATGCGTTTGGTTTGTGTTTGATTTAAGAAGTATCTGCTAGAAAATTCGTGTAGTACAAAGATCAATTTCAGGTTCTGAACTTTTTCGTTTTCTTCTTTTAGTAGATAGCTTTGTGTAACTCAGCATCCATTCAAAAATGAATACAATGCTAATTGCTTTCTTTTTCTTTTTTGGGGGGACTTTTACGGTTATTGAACGAAAATAAAAAAATAAAATTTTAAGCACCAATTAAAACATTTAAATATTTTGAATAGGTTATATAAACACTCACAAATCTCTATCAGCTTTTAATTCTTAATGAAAGCCATCATAGTTTGGAACTAGAGCCAGAAGAACACAGGAGACCTATTTGCCCGTACCTTGAAATTCGGTTGGAATATTTAACTTCCATTTCACGTCAATTATGTAAAATCTGTACGCAGAATTGCAAAAAAACTAGTAATCTGCCTCAAATACTCAGTAGCTTTGATTGTGGAGAGTAGATGATAATGAGAGTAGTCCATGTGCTCACTGCTTCGAAACTGAAGAATCCCTGTTTTCAAAACTTAAAAGTAAGTATGAGTACATGTACTTTTGGATTTTAGAGAGTTTTAAAATTGAAAATTTCGTCCGTTTAACGAGTTAAGTGAAAATTTTTTTCTGCATGAATAGTGGAAAAATAAAATATGGTGAAAGAGGTAGGAGGGAGGAGGGAGGGGAAAGAGCTATAATGGAGTGAAAGTAAAGGGATGAGATAGACAGAGTTGAAAGGAGGGGGAGGAAAGAATGAGGGAGAGTGGAGTGGAGGGGGTGAGGAGAAAGAAACAGAAAGGAGTGGAGGAAGAGTGAGAAAGGAGGTGCGAATGGGATTAGGTGAGGGAAGAGAGCCTAAGAAGGAACAGAGCATCTAAAAAAAAACCCGTTAAAAAGGAGGCGAAGAGATACAGAAGTATCCACGAAGAAAATGCGAAAGAGAGAGAGAGTGAGTGAGGGTGGGGAGTGATGAAGAAGGAAGAAGAGGAAGAGGTTATGAAGGGTTAGAGAAAGGGAGCTTAGAAACAGGAAGGACGAATAAATTGAATGTCTTTCCACTATCTTGTTTGACAAGGGATCTCCCCGACCCAGTCTGTGGGACACTAAAGGTAATGGAATGGTGGAATAAAGATGAATTGCATTGCGAAAGACCGAGGTGGGAGATCCACACAGCTTATGACATACATATACTTATTAGCTTGAAATAGTAACTTGGGAATTTTGCTTAGTTTAGGCTGGTAGGAAGAATGGAAATTTATAGGTAGGTAGGTAGGATCATAATGGAGGGCAATTAACTTCTAGGTTATTACGCCCTATAAATACCCTTTAATATATTTACTATAAATTAGTTAATAAAAGACAGAAATTAGGATTATTTCGACTACTATAACAACATAAATATAAAAAAAATAACCTAAATTAATGGATTAATTGATAACGTTAGAATTTTTTTTTCTTTTTTTCTTTAAATATTATTATATATTTTTCTACAACAATCCATTAAATAATAGCTAGTAATAATTTACTAAATAACGCCAAGCAATCTGCTATAACATTTTGCTGACATATTATGTTATAAACAATAATAATAACAATATCAATATGAAATTTATAGGTAACCACCCTATTCTTGAAATCCAAAGTTCAGAGAAGACTTTTATTTCTTCATAATATTCTGTTAGGTGGGACTAGAACCAGCAGTGGGTTTTTTTAGTAAGTTCTCGGCTAGCCCAGCACGCTACAAATAAATTGACTACTTATTTGTCTAAGGAAACCGAATTGGGTATATATATTTGTGCATAAGAATGCATATTATTAAATTGCCTTCTTCTTTCCAATGAAGGATGAAATCCTTAAATAAAGCAAGGGAGTTTTGAGGGAAACCAAATATGAAAATTGTTTATATCTATATAGCGTGAAGGAGAAATTGTTTCGAACATAATCTGTCTCGTACTTAATTTTCTAAGATAGTTATAATGTAATAATTTTACGAAAATTGTTTACTGATCTTAAATCTATTAAGTCATGTGGAAGTTAAATTACTATCAATTTTTTCCCTTTTTTCGATTCGAACCAGTTCAAGGTTTTGATAAGTAGGTTTTGTAAGTTTTGTACCGAATTAGAACGTTTTTATTTTAAAGTCTTCTATTCTGTTTCTGTTTGACCATGCACAAAGATTAATTTTCTTACTTCTTCTTTATGCCATAAATTTTGATTCAATAAAACTAATGAAGGTATTGTACACATTTATGAATTTTTAATAACTAATTAATGTTAGGTTACGATAGACTGCAAAAATATTATTCGTTTGATGATAGTATACTATGTTGAAGAATCTACTTATTACTTAAAGCAGATGAAGCACTTCACTGCCCAAAATAGTTATTATTCTTAAAGTCTCCTTGTAAAATTGAGCCGCGAAAAGTGATGAGGAATGTATTTTATTTGTTTCACTGTTTGACATTTTCTACAAATTTTTGGATAGATAGTGTACGCTCACCTCGATTATCTTGTTCAAACACATAACAAGTGGCAACCCACAATTTGTAAAGTAACGAATATGATATATTTTTTTTATGAACAAAAATTTCAGTAGCAATGGATAATACAAATATTTTTAATGGGGAGTGTTGAATATATATATTGAATACTATACAATATTTGAGAGTGATGTCATTGTTCACCTCTCTCCTCATGCAATTTTCATTGAATGTTATTTCATTGTAATAAAATTACAAAATCTTTTTATTTTAACCGAATGTAATATATTAATAACAGTTGAAAAAAAAAATGTGGAGACATATTTTAGATTTGTGGCACAGTCAACAGTGATCAATAGTTACAAGCAAATGCGTTTGGTTTGTGTTTGATTTAAGAAGTATCTGCTAGAAAATTCGTGTAGTACAAAGATCAATTTCAGGTTCTGAACTTTTTCGTTTTCTTCTTTTAGTAGATAGCTTTGTGTAACTCAGCATCCATTCAAAAATGAATACAATGCTAATTGCTTTCTTTTTCTTTTTTGGGGGGACTTTTACGGTTATTGAACGAAAATAAAAAAATAAAATTTTAAGCACCAATTAAAACATTTAAATATTTTGAATAGGTTATATAAACACTCACAAATCTCTATCAGCTTTTAATTCTTAATGAAAGCCATCATAGTTTGGAACTAGAGCCAGAAGAACACAGGAGACCTATTTGCCCGTACCTTGAAATTCGGTTGGAATATTTAACTTCCATTTCACGTCAATTATGTAAAATCTGTACGCAGAATTGCAAAAAAACTAGTAATCTGCCTCAAATACTCAGTAGCTTTGATTGTGGAGAGTAGATGATAATGAGAGTAGTCCATGTGCTCACTGCTTCGAAACTGAAGAATCCCTGTTTTCAAAACTTAAAAGTAAGTATGAGTACATGTACTTTTGGATTTTAGAGAGTTTTAAAATTGAAAATTTCGTCCGTTTAACGAGTTAAGTGAAAATTTTTTTCTGCATGAATAGTGGAAAAATAAAATATGGTGAAAGAGGTAGGAGGGAGGAGGGAGGGGAAAGAGCTATAATGGAGTGAAAGTAAAGGGATGAGATAGACAGAGTTGAAAGGAGGGGGAGGAAAGAATGAGGGAGAGTGGAGTGGAGGGGGTGAGGAGAAAGAAACAGAAAGGAGTGGAGGAAGAGTGAGAAAGGAGGTGCGAATGGGATTAGGTGAGGGAAGAGAGCCTAAGAAGGAACAGAGCATCTAAAAAAAAACCCGTTAAAAAGGAGGCGAAGAGATACAGAAGTATCCACGAAGAAAATGCGAAAGAGAGAGAGAGTGAGTGAGGGTGGGGAGTGATGAAGAAGGAAGAAGAGGAAGAGGTTATGAAGGGTTAGAGAAAGGGAGCTTAGAAACAGGAAGGACGAATAAATTGAATGTCTTTCCACTATCTTGTTTGACAAGGGATCTCCCCGACCCTTCGTTACTCTCTCCCTTCAACCTTAGCTGATTCAAAAGTAATAAAGTTTAAATCAATTCGGGCTCATTACCAGGGGAAAACTTTTCGAAAGGCGAATCGGAAATCGGAATTCGTACAGAAATGCCTTGCCTTTATGTAATCTGAATATTCAGTCTCAGACAAAGTGAAGACTCCTCTTCAACATATTCATATCAATTCCTACCACCATAGTCAATATACATTGTATTATAGGAATATGATACGAAATTGTACTATTATTAGTAATAGGTAGGATTGGGTTTAGGGGCGATCAACCCTTAGATTATTACGCCCATTAGTAATATAAACTCCATTATAAGATCATCGTATGTATTGCAGATTTAGTATATCAGATAATTGTATTGCACAATAGGGTCTTTATTTACTTTAGCTGTTTCTCTTTTTGTTTGTACTTAGGTGAAAGTACCCCACCATCTGTAAAGATCCTATCCTTAATTTGAGAATAGGGCTCATATGACTCAGAACACATCTGACCAAGAAGTAACCTATTGGTTTCATTCCTCTCACAGGGATCACAGGTTCGGAGGATTCTCTGAGGAGGCTTAGATCAGATAGACCACTGAATTCCCTATTTTATTCTACAAACTGGAAATTCATGATGCACGCCGAAGAAGAAGAAGTGCCATAACCTCATTTAAAGTTCCACTATCCTTATTACTGCTTCAAGATCCAATAGAAGGTTCAATAGAAAAATTATATCAGGTTCAATAGAACAAGCCTTCTAGCTGCCAAGTATACCAAGATAAATTTGTAAGCGGACTATGAAATCAAGAAATGTGGCATCAGCCCTGATCCTCAGCTGTTGAGATAGAGCTAAGAACACAATAAGGAGGATAATCTACTGTCAGCTATAAAATAAGTAAGTAACTACATGTTCTGGACACTACTGTATCTTTGAGAAATATAAAGAAATCTGGTCATCCAAATGACAGCGGATCAAGAACTAGCTATCAATGACTTTTGAAAAATGATATTTGCATCCCATGGAAAAATTCATTTGTAAAAGATGGCTTCAAAATGAAAAAGCTTGTAGAAGCAGATATTTGACCCAAGAGAAGACCGAATGGTTTTACCTCTCATGGGCAATAACATATAGAAATCATGGACTCTATATGGATGTGAGTACAAGCAGTAGAATATAGAAAACCTCGGAATGCAAAAATTCAACCTCTAAACAGACGATAAAGCTGCTAATATAGAGAGTTGCACGTCAAAAAGTTTCCACGAGAAATTGCATGTCTAGATGCTAAGTGCGGTGTCCTGGTTCAAGATACCTCCCTTGCTACACAGCTACACAGTGGCACATGGCTGTAATCTCCTTTAAGTATCATGTCTCCAAAGAGAGCTCACTAGACTTGAAGTCTTTGAAAGACCTAATAATGCTTAGACAAGTAAACAAATTCCCTTTTCCCTGGAAGTACATGGCTCATGTTTGAACAACATTTTAATAACAAGTAGTCCTTTCATTCAGTCATTCGTCCATACTTTTTATATTATTTTTAACAATTTTTTTTTTTTTTAAAGCGTTGTTCTTAACATTTAAAAAAATATTTAACAGATGTATATTATGGTCATATAAAAATGTAAAACATGTCATAAACAATTTTTTTAAAAGAATTCATTATTAAAAACAACGAATAATTGAAAAATGGAGAAACAGTATGTGAATATAAACAAAATAGCAGCTACAATGGAAATAAAATATCGCAATCCTTCAGACTTAATTCATCGAACCACATTTTGTTTGAAAATTGACTGTAAAAGCATATAAAATTCATGAACAAAAAGGAACTCTGTAAATATAAATGGAAGAGAATGAACGAAGTAAATTTATTAAATAAACAAGAACGATTTTTAATTAAATGTCCCTTAATTATATAAAAAATTAATAAAAAAGCTTTCCACTTTTACTACCAGTGTCTTTAAATTATATTATTATCACATATCATATTGGTTTCAATAGTTATATTTCAAATCTGTATAAATAGGGCAACGATAAGACAATTATAACAATGCCGTTAACTAAAATTGAATTAATAATTAACAATAACTAAAATAATAATATCCTATAACTATAATAGCGATAAAAATAGTTTATTAAATTTGTATTTTGTCTCTTATCACATTTCATTATTTAATGTAATGTGAACCCCATAGTTTTTTTCTTAGAAGTTTAACTCCATTGAATGATGTAGTCTGCGTTTGCTGATAATCCTAAAAAGTACAAGATTTACCTTAAATAGCTGATCAAACCGAATGAATTTAGCTGTTCAAAATGAACCGAATTTAGATTGTAGAGTAATATCGCTTAGGACGCTAACGATCAACAATCTTCCTATTGGCGACCGCGTTCAGTATTTAAAATAACTAACTTAAAATTAATCTTATTATTCTTTGTATGGATACCAAAGAATTCTGGAGCTATGGGCAATGAGCCACTTGTTTATGGATTACTGTCTTGCTAAGAAGGGAGTAAATTCAAGCCCATAACCATTCTGAGGTAGTTAATTGATGGAAGGAACATTGTCTTAGAATAGTGTTAGTCTTCTTGGAAAACCCTAAAAAATAATATGTATAACTATAGAAATGAGGAAATATAGAAAAAATATCAACAAACATGGAAATAAACAAGAAATTAAGTAGAAGTTAAAAGTAACCGCATTCATTAGACACCTTGGATTAATTGGTAAAAAAAATGCTTAACAAGATTCTAGCAACGTCCAAAGTCTGCAGGATATTTGGCATTGCAGATAAAACCCCCTTTCAGAAAATTGTCTATTGCTTAGCACAAACAGTGATTACAGATCTAATTGATCTTTCCTTCGTTGGTGACCCCCTACACTCTGTATCTATCAAGCTTAGTGGTTAGCATCGGCCTAAACCAAACTCTTTTTCTTCTTCCGGACGCATAATTCTGCTACTAATCAGTAGCCTTAGTATTCCAAGGCACCGTTCTTAATGCTACGGGCACTAATCTGAATATCTTATCAGACTAATTTAANATGTATGTATATATGTATATATATATATATAGCTATTATTATTGAAAAGTAATTTACATAGCAATAAATGCTAGGGAATGGAATAAAAAAATCTTACTACCTCAGCCGGGACTCTAACCCTAGTCTCCTGCTTTCCGGGCAGTTATGCTAACCACTGTACCGCCGAGACCAGCTAGATAATTCCTTTCAACTCGTCGTACTTTACTCCGAGTCTAAACCCCTCGAAGGAGCTAACATTGTCGACTATTTGTTTGACTCTCGTTTTTGTTTTTTTTTTTGTTTTTTTTCCCTTTTTTTTTCTTATTTTAAATACTGATATTAGTTCTGGTATTTAATCTATCGCAATTTTATATATACAAAAAGTGAAAGGAAATAGAATAAAAATCTACTTCTATATCAGCCGGGATTCAAAGCCGGATCTTTAAAATAAAATTTTAGTATTCTAGTCCCCCGTACTTCTTGTATAAAATTAACGTGGGATTAAATATCACAACTGAAATCAGTATTTATAATTTACATAGTTTTCCCTGTGTTTCCAATAGAATTTCAAATTTTCACCTAAGTAAAACTTCAAATACGGATTCGTCGATTTATGCATGCTGTTATATAACCAGTGTATGAAAATATTTTAATGTGAGAAAATTATTAAAATAGAAAAATTAGAAAATTAATTTAATAACTACCTCAAGTTATTTTTTTATCTTCACTTTCGGTAGTGCAGAATAGGTGCAGAAAATGATATCAGATCAAAGTTGAATAAACTAAGTATTCGAGTAATACATTTTGAAGGAGACAAATTAAAGTTTCTCTCTGGGTAAATAATAAATATTATATCTAAGCATAAGAAGTAATAAAGTTAAAATTGTTTAAATTTTTTTTTGTATTGAAAACTCAAAAGTCAATCTATTAATGAAGAAGTTGAGCAAAACACGATTAACAATTTTAAAACAATCTCTGAAGAATCATAATCTTGTATTAATAGTCCCAATGATAACATGACATTTCTGACTCAGACAGCTAGTTAATTTTTTTATCTTAATAAATTAATCCACATTTACATAGCAAATTTTAGTAATAAGCGAATTTTTTTTGATGAATGGAAATTAGTGAAGTCGGACATAATTTTAGGTTTATTCAATTTATCTTTGTTAATTATATTTGATTTTCAAAAACAATATAAGGTTTTGAAGAAGCCCAATCTTTTGGGGATTAAATTTATCCATTAATAAGTCAAAAGAAAGTAAATGACCGCCTGATCGTTATTAAATAGTGAAATCAGGGTATGCGACATTTGCATGGATAACGAGGTTAGGCATGTCCCCTTGTAATACTGTCTCCTTCATTTTACTCTTGATACTCAATTCGTGAATTGTTCGAGGGAAATTATCACAGCTCTCCCTTCTCACGTTGTAACTCCCCCTAATGGGCGGACCGGTGTAGAACAACTTGCAGAACTATTTATCTCTTTGACTCTTATGCCGCGAGGGGAATTCGGTTTGTCCCTCTGGTTCTGAGAGTGTTGGTCATGTGCGAATGAGAACCCGCCTTCAAGGATCTCTTCTTCCTGGGAATATGTTAGCCTGACATCTAACAGCCGTGGATATCCTACTTGGCAGGCACATCAAGAGGTATTCCTAATGTAATAGCAGTAGGAATACAGCTGACCCCTAAGCCAAGGGGACTAACCGTGCTTAATAGAGAATTTTTTTTTTTTTCAAGGAACTGTTTATTTATTAAGTGTTATACTTCTTTTTAACCGCTTAGGTAAATGAATGGAATGGCTATATGCAGGTAGCCATTCCATTCTAAACATCTAAAACAAGCTTGTCCTGGACGGGATTCGAACCCACAGCGCCAGGATTGAGAGACCCGAACGAGTCCCATGTACTACCCAGGCGCCTCAAACTTGAGTAGAAGTTTGATAAGAAAAATGCTGCTAAAGATGAAATGAATGTGGCTAACCAGGTGATGGTCAGCGGATAGAAACAACGCACAGCAGAAATGTGTATGAGAAGAGTGGAGGAATGACTATATCATAAAAAGAAGAGGCACCACAAAAATGCTGAGAAAGCAGAAAGGAAAATGTCGTGGGCAGAAAAATATTCTTGCAATTAAAAGAAAATAACCAACAGAAGAAGTTAGAAGCGAATCTTCTCAAGAATGTAGAATTCTTAATGGCAAAATAATTTCAAGACAATGAGAAGGATAAAATACTGAAGAATTCGCTACTAATGTAACATTCAAAGGGTAGTCTTCCGACAATGAGGAATCAGTCTAGGCAATCCAGCATCTATAGAAAAATAAAGATATCGATGGCGTGCCAGCCCATTATTAATGCCGGAAACCCCGGAATTTGTAACTTCACTTGAAAATATCATCCTAACAATCTGAACTAAAAGAACATACCTGATAAATGAAAAAAAAAAAAAGAAACTTAAAATGCTTTACCCTTAAAAAAAGAGGAGTATATTCAAAGGTTGCAACGGTTGAAGTATAGGAATTAAAGATATCCTTTTTCTATAGATATTAATTTTTCATCACTAAGTGAGATAATATGCTTACAATTGTATGGATAGCTATGAAGAAGTGTACTCTGCAAGAGTTTTGAGAGAAGTACTGAGGTCGATGGTGGATTCTACGAGGAACAGCTGTCAGTCATTCTAATAGTGAGACCATCTTGTCTGGATACGGTTTTAATCTTATGAATATTCCTTTATTGAGAAAATAGAAATTTGGATAGGCACTAGACTACTGTGGAAAAAGAAATTTAATGAATTAGAAGTACGACGTTCATCAATCGGCCAGTAAGTCGGTAAAGTATGAAATTAAGAGTGCTAGTAATTATCATTAGTGAAAATTAGTCTTTGAATTTTTAAAGTTATTAGTTTAATTTCCACAGTCCCAATTCATGGTACCCAAAGTAATGGGAGGTGTGGGATGGGCATACATACTGTGCATTAGGGTGATGTTATGCAGGCGCAGCAATGCATGATCTTTGGGTACTAATTTAATGTTGGTACCTTGATAGCAGTGCTTATGGGATGCTTGGTGTTTAGCCTTAATATTTTGAGTTTGATATAATTTTTCTATGGATAGTTCATTTGGCGTCTTTTATATAAAGTAGCAGAAATAAAAAAAAAAAAAATTGAAACGATACCAATTGAATAGTATGATTCCTTAGAGAGAAATCTGCAATGGAGATTAAGATGGAAAAAGAGACGAAATTCATGATAGCAGGAGAGAGGGTTGGGAAGGAGAGTGGGGAGGGAATGGGGTGGAGGAGGTTCAAAGAAGTGAGAGTGGGGGAAGTAAATCAGAACCACAGACAAAGGTGTTTGTCAAATACTGGTCCGATCATGCGGACGGAGACATCAAAAGAGCGCTGACAACACTTGGTCTAGTGGTCACTGTCTGATTCCCACCGGGACACTGCTGCAAGTCTTTGTCAATTCCGGCTCTTTGACTCCTATTGCTACACTTTCTACAAGAATCCAGTCAATCTGACTCCCTTCGTCTTGGTTAAGTTCTCTTTGTTCCTTAAGACTTCATTTTCCTCTATGCCTTTGACACATAACATACTAACTTGAACATTTTTATTAGTCACTTTTTTAAAAAATGATGAAAAACCACAATTAATGTTCAAATAGATAATACTATAAATGGAGGTAATCATATACTGTAACATGGCAAAGTAACACGTTCGTTATTTTTTTAGTAAATGTTTGACTTAGGATATGAATTATTTTGAAAGCAGTAGGAACACCTACAGAAGAGTAGACATTTGAAGCCCATAGTACATGAATCTCTCGTCAAAATAAATCTTAAGTAGTAGATTTAGAATTTTTAAAGGAAGAAGTTTGACTGGATTGATAGCCGTTTTTCCGAGAGGTGGTTGCGGCTGGTTTAGTCTTCCTCGAGGGCTGTAGGCGCTATTAATTACGTCACTGTTTTCCTTCGGTATCCGTCACAGTCACTCCCCCACCCCTCATTACCCGCGGCAGGCTATTCACTTGATAAGCCCAGACTCATCCCTCCCTCCTTTCCCCCCCTCTCTTCCTTCTCACTTCCTCCCCGCCACACCAAAGACACCCTTACAATTGATAAGGGACCATTTTTCACTGGCGCGAAGCCCGCTGGATACATTGCCTCCTGTTCCCTTCAGGGGCAATAGAAAGATAGGGTTGGGGTGGGGAGGGGGGAGAACTGACTTTCTGACTGGGGTGGGGGAAGAAGGCGAGGAGCAGCGACTAAAAGAGCACTCGTTCAAGAAAAAGCTCCGGAAGCATTAGACAGTGGTGAAGAAACCGGTCCATCTCCTTAATTTTACTTCATGCTCGAGAGCGCTTAGTTTGGACAAATGTCCTGACAGATCTTCCCCGTCTTCCCACTTTTGCGGATAGACGGATTCTTACATTCATTTCTTTGCTTTTCCTCCTCGAATTAACCAATTCATTTTGCTTTTGGATTAAGGAATGGTCGTGTAGTTAAAACGCTTCAATGGCTGCATCGAAACTTCTCCCTTTTGCCCACAGTATCTTGGTGTACCAATTAACTTCTTCTTCGTGTAGTTTCATTCTTCTGTTGATGTATTATGTTGGTACATTAATTCTATGAAAAATAATAACACTCAGCTTATCCCCTATTCTATTCGCCCTATTTTGCTTAATGACAAGCTCATAAGCGTATTTTAACACTTTGAAGAAAGAATAATAAAAACAATTATTTTCGGCTTAAAACTCGTTAAATGGAAAATTTTCTATCAGATTAACGTCAAATTCTAATTGTTTTATTTCACTGTGCAAATTCCAAAAAGTTCTGGTAGTTTGTAATGTAATCTAAAGTGTCATTACACACTTCTTTATAAGTTCAAAAAGAGAGTTTGTTGACCGTAGATATTATTCTAAGATTAGTTTAGTTGGGGTTCGGTCGAGGTAGATCCAAAAAAAAAAACACAAATTTAAAAAATGTATTTTTTTAAATAAAGGATTATCTGCCATTTTTAAATTTGTGTCTTTTTGGATCTACCTCGACCGAACCCCAACTAAAATCATCTTAGAACTTCTCTATAAGCTTCTTTTTGTTCGATTGTGAAAATTTTAGGAACCACTTTCGCTCACACTTGTGCTCACACGCTAAAATTGTTATGTAAAATTTGCTTGATGCATTTTTGTCAATTCCGACAGTTTCAGCTATCTTACTAATTGTTAACTGACGGTCAGATCGACCCAGATAACTGACCTTTTCGATATTTTCATCCGCTTTGGACGTGGATGGGCGTCCTGGGCGATTATCATCTCCAACTTGTAATCGCTTGAACAACTGAATGACTCGTGCACGTGATAAACATTCATCAAAATAAAATTATTTTAATAAACGATAAGTTCAGTAGGGTTTTTACTTAATATCATGTGACATTTAATAACAATTCGTTGCTCTACCAATATAATTATCAATCGAGTGAGAAGGCTTTACGCTGCACAGCTATCGGTCGTTTAGAATTGGCGCATGCGTAGTTCTTCTGTCATAGCGTCAGTCTCGTTATATAATAACCGCACCTCATATATATATATATAGTATATTTTCACTTCTCACTTACGAAAGGCTAGAGGTCCACGAAAATTTTTTCCCTTGTGATTTTTTCTTTTTGTGGGTGCACTGCACTCTCTATCTCACCTGTTCTTGATTACTACATATCGCAGCCGCGAGTTTTTTATTTTATATATATACTTTATACATATATATATATATATTGTGGCTTGTTTCAAGAATATTGGGTGACTGATATATTACATATATGTATTTATAATGAATTGAATGTTCTTATGATCATGTAATTATAGTTTGGATAATTCCATCACT
>KZ808755.1:135991-147781 GCA_000696205.2 Oncopeltus fasciatus
TTCCGTATACTTTAATTAAAATAAAAATTTATTAATATTACACATGTGAAATTCCGAATTTTAATTACTTTCTGTTATTTCTCATATAATACACATTTGTAATTCATTGTTAACCATTTCGCTTAAAATAAAAAAAATATTATCATTTATTTTTAACATCTGAACAGCAGAAAAATAGTTTTTCTTCAACGATATTTATATAAATTCTACATTATTATTAAACGTTATATCTTAAATAAAAATCAATCAATACATTTTACAATTTTAATGTTTCTTGATGAGCTCCTCAGAACTCTTATCTCAAAAGTGATGGAATACTTCAATGTTATTAGTGAATTCTCTAGTAATTTAGCAAGTGGGCTTTATCTCTTTATACGTTTCTTGAACAAAAATGTCTGTTATTTTTACCGATCCTACCGACAAAAAATCGAAAGTAATATCTATGAAAGTAATATCAAAGAGGTGGAGTGTTTATATTAATGCAATTTAGCATATCACTTTTCATGTGCTGAGCTTTCTGTATTCAAGAAGGGCTGAGTTCGTTCATGAATATAATTGTGCCGGTAGGAGTGAGAGAATACCAAGTGCGCGTACAATATGTTTCCCCGATGAAGCGGGCATACAATATAATTTGGAGTAATGGACCTCAACATAAATTCGGTTTTTGGTAAAATCAGTGGCCCTAGAAAGTTGAATATTCCTTCAATTCACGCACAACTAATACTTTCATTACTTAAAACTATACAAAAGAAGGAAACGTAAGGTCGTCATACTCAAGACGTACTGCGGTAGAAGGCTGGGCACTCAACCCCTTAAGTTGAAATTTTCAATATCGTCCTTAGTATGCTTCTTTTTTTTTTGTAAAAATCCTTTGGAAAATGAGAAAACATAATTTTAAATTCATTATATTGCATTGCTTTTCGTCCGAACACCAATAATATATAAGTTATGAACGAATTACATTACCCAATATGTTTTATCCTAAAATCTTACCATATTAACTTACTTTAGCAATTAACATAATCAATTAACACTAAAAAAAATACAATTTTAAATAAGGAATGAATGGCGTTCTCTATTTGAAGGAGAAAAAAATGTTGAAACTGGCATACTTTTAACAAATATCCTTCTTTAATATAATTTTTCCATAAAGTTATTATTGAACAAAATGATTACTGTTATTTTTTTAAATTAATTAAGTATCATTACACTATATATCTATATTTTTCTATAGCTCAAGAAGCTTTAATTTGCGAATTCATTATAGACTTTTTAATTTGGCCACTTCTCATTGACCGATTAAAGCTTTAAGTAATATCTTCAAACATTTTTTTTATTTTTTTGAAAGATCAAATTTTCAAATTAAAATTTTTATCAATTTTAGTTTTAAAAATTACAGATGTTTGTAGTAGCACAAACACATCTTTATGCTTTTCCTCCGAAAATCTACTAGTCTTTAAGAACAAGTTTAATAAAGCGATGTAAATCATCTGCCTTCGTATAGCTATTATTAAAAAGGTTGACTATTTTTAAATCAGTTGATTAAAAAGCTTGTACACACACTTCATATTTTGGAAATCTCTGGGATTTTTTAAAACTTCTCAGCGGCTTTATTGAGAAATGTTCAAAATTCTTTTATTATCCGTTATCTTTTGGTGTTTTTAGTTTTTTGTATAATAATTAATTATTTTCATTGCATTGATCACAAGCAACGTAACTTTTACTTCAATGGATATATAAATATAACTGGAATAATTTTCTATAATAATTAATAATTTGATTTTAGTAAATTTCCAGACAGAAAATCATGCTAGTTCCATTGCACTATTTGAAATTTTCTCCTAAATCTCTCTTAGGAGAAGCTAAAAAGTGAGGGTCTATGTACCTACAGACACACACACACACATGCACGTAAACAGTAAATATATATAAAGAACTCATCCAAAGGTAAGCTTGCTAAACAAAGCTGTTTATATTCAGAATTTTATCTAATTATTTCTAAAATTGCGGACAATAGAGGGGTTTTTTACGAAGAAACATACTCTTCCCAGCTTTCTATACATTCATTGGTTGGGCTTTCCAGACACTCCCTGGCACGATGTTCAGTCCTGATGATGGCTTGTTGTGCAAACCGAAACATTGACACCATAGAATAATTCTTATTTATTTTTCACTATAAGACATAACCCCCCTCCTACCGAAACTTAAAAGCACTCACTAAAATGCTCATACCCTAACTCACATTCTCTGATGAATATTCTAATTTTGTTTTTTTGTTACCTGAGTCATTTTCGCAATCCAAAACCTTTGAAATTGGATGATTTTGATATCTGTGTAAGTCCTTGTATACTGATGGATTACATTTAGAAGGTGATTCTGATCATTCCCATTAAAGGGATAAAACACAGGCCTCCCCCAACTGTACCATCAAAGTAATAGTAACGCACTATTGTGAAACATTAACGAACAGATAATTACTAAAAAGGGTTTATTATTTAAATTGTAAATATTCCAGTGGTTTTCGTAAATTGGGCGAATTCAAGATCGCTTTGTACTCATTGTACTATATTAAAACAGATATACACATCAGATAATAAATAAAATATACATTTTTTTAAAGAAATTGTTTCATGCTATATAAATGGATTTGATGTTGGTACTCATTGAATTAATTTATTTTCAAAATTAAAAACATTTCTATTCTAAGTCGTTAATGAAAAAATTCAATTCAGATACTCTGTAAAAGTGTTTTCAAAAAATAAATACTAAAAAAACCTCAATAAAAGCTGGTAATTACTAATTCTTCCAATTCCCGAACAGCCCTTTGGTAAAGGGATTTAGAAGGTTTTCTTTGCAGCTTTCCTGTCACGTAAATTATAAAACAAAGCGGGAGCCTTTTATTTCCTCCCTTCACCAACAAATATTACATAAGGAAATTCGCTTTAAAAATACAAGAAGAAATAACGAAAATCTACAGAAAACTAAGAATATTTGTATTACGCAGGGCCTTAGAATCCCCGAGAGCAATATTATTCTGTTATTTATTAATGGAATTTTTAGTGCAAGGGAACAGAATAAAAAATCTAACTGTCCCAGCCAGGATAAAAATTCTCTAAATTTACGTGGGATTAAATACCACAAATTAAATAATATTTATAAAGTTAAAATTCAAATATCCCAAATGCCGTCAAATTGGATACAAGGCTGTAAATTGTCTGGAATAGAATTGTAAGGAACCAGCTTCAGCTTCACAAGAAATAGCCCTTAACTGTAGTCATAGAAGTAAAACATGGTGATTAGACAGTGATTCTACACCCCGCTTGTTCAACAGTATAAATAAGTTCGTCAATCTCAAAAAGCCAAGGGTCAAATAAAATACGCTTCAATCTCGCGAACAACTCTTTCACGGATAATGTATTCAAAGGGACAGTGAAGGTTATTTTGAATGAAAATAATCAGAGAAAATTACTGGAATATTACTGGATTAGACAATCATAAAGGAATCATTCAAAACAAGGAAGGTAGTACTTTTATTGCAGCTTCACGAAAAGATGGACTTTACTATAAGAAGGTCTAAAACAATAATCCAAAAGAAGAGTTTTTGACCGTAAATAGCATTATTAGATGGTTTTTTTTGTTGGGATTCGGTCAAGGTAGATCCAAAAAAATACAAATTAAAAAAAAAGGGTATTTTTTTTTATCTACCTTGACCCAACCATCTACTACTAAAACAATAATGTTTTCCAAAGGAAGTAATAAACTCACTCTANATTGTTTAAAATTTACGTGGGATAAAAAACCACAACCAAATAAAATATTTATAATCAATTAACATTTCAAAGTAGGAAACTAACTCTATTGTTACTATTTCAAAACCTAGATCAGACTCTTTAATTTTTTTTTTTTTTTTGTAAATCCTTGAATGTATTTAATTTTGTAGGATTCTAAAGAGAAAAAGAGTGAGTAGGAAAATATCGTTGTATCTTCGTTTTTATTTGAGTAAAGAAAAGGTTTTAAGATATTAAGTGGTGAAAAATGTTATTTTCTAAAGGTAATTTTCTATAATATTGTTAGGATTAACACCTATTATGGAAGAGATTGACGAATGTATCCAGGATATGTAAGGTATGTTAGCACGCCTCCCATTCTTCCAGCAGGGAAGCTAGTGTAGACCAAACTATAGTTCACACATGTTCTTTCCACAGTTATTGCTCTCTCCGGCTCTCAATGAAATTTGCTTAGTTACTCTTATGTACGTCCCCCTGAATGTCTAATGGGAAATCCGCTTGGTACGCAGCTCGTGTGTAAGGCAAACAACGCTTTAATACAAAGCGTTGAGGAAGAATTATTTGAACGTTTTGTTTTTTCAAGTGTCAGTCTGGAGACCAATAACAAATCTATCTGATTTACAAGATTACGAATATCATTCGAATAACTTTTTGGAAAACATTTTAGATTTTTTTTTTGGTGGGAAGGGGGAGGAACTTCCTCCACTGAAAAATGACATTTTAAGAGAATTTAAATTATTTATACAATAATTGCTAGGGAATAGAATAAAAAAAATCTTACTTTACCGTTTCTTTTTCCGGGTTGGACCGTGTCAAGTTGTTGATATTTGCCGAGCTTTCGCACATCATGTGATGGCTTCTTAAGAGCTGAAAAGAGAATGAGAGCTGTAAAAGAGATTTAAAAATCCAGATGGTATATTCTAAAATTTAAATCTTACTACCTCAGCCGGGTTAAGACTCACCGTAGAGTACAGAGAATGTAATGAATCATCTGGCTAGCCTCGGTGGTGTAATTGGTAAACATTCCAGCCAGGTAAGCAGGAGATTCGGGTTAGTGTCCCGGCTGAGGTAGTAAGATTTTTTTTATTTATTCTATTCCCTTGCATTTATTGCATACAATTAATCTGGGATTGAATACCACAACAATATTTAAAAAAATTAAATTATTTAGAAAAGTCTCTATGTCCCTTGTTTTTAAATTATGTCAGATGTCATGGTGCTAATAATGTGCAATTTACAAATTTTTTAAAAAAGTGGATAGAAATAACACACAAAAAAAAAAAAGATTAACATCATTGGAATTTGTATTTCTGATCAAAGTGAATGGAAGATGTTGTGAAGAAGGAAGACTTATCGCTTACTAAGAGTTCAAGGGGAATTGGCTCAGTCGTCCATTAGTAAACTCCGTTTAGACCGCAAGCGTAGTAAAGATTATCGTAAGCTTGCTCAAGTTGTGGGGGAATCTCTGGTCTTGACCAGTGAAGTTCTAGCAAAGCAGAGCTTCTCCAACACGCTCACTCCTTCAATAATTACTCAAGTCTTCTCTGGGAATATTTTCATCTTTTCGTCTTCATCATCATCTTCATCATATCCCAAAATAGTTTCCAAACTAGACCTTCACTGAAGAGATATAGAAACCAATATCACTATTTAGAATTTCCACTGCAAAAANAAAAGTGGATAGAAATAACAAAAAAAAAGATTAAAATATTTGGAATTTGTATTTCTGATCAAAGTGAATGGAAGATGTTGTGAAGAAGGAAGAGTTATCGCTTACTAAGAGTTCAAGGGGAATTGGCTCAGTCGTCCATTAGTAAACTCCGTTCAGACCGCAAGCGTAGTAAAGATTATCGTAAGCTTGCTCAAGTTGTGGGGGAATCTCTGGTCGTGACCAGTGAAGTTCTAGCAAAGCAGAGCTTCTCCAACACGCTTACTTCTTCAATAATTACTCAGTTCTTCTCTGGGAATATTTTCATCTGTTCGTCTTCATCAACACATTCATCATATCCCAAAATAGTTTCCAAACTGGACCTTCACTGAAGATATATAGAAACCAATATCGCTTTTAGAATTTCCACTGCAAACATAAAAAAAAAAAAAATTATATTTCGTTGAAGTCCGATAAGGGAAAGAGGACTATTTGGCGATGACTAAAAGTTTTATTCATAATATTTTCATTGTTATTGTAGTAATGGAAAAGTTTACTAACAATAAGTTTAAGACGTAATATGCTGACTTTTATGTTCCATAAGATTTAACAAAAAGCGCTTGTCAAGAAAGATATTTACGGATGTAACTGCAATGGCTGTGCGCATTCTCAAATTCTTGAAGCTTGTCCATCGTAGGGTCAGCGACGACCTGCTGAATTTTCTCATAAACGAGACATGGAAAGCTTGATTTACCTATCAGATAACGAATTATTTAAAATTCTGCTTAGATATAGCAAAAATAAGGGCTGTCTGGTGTTTTATAAATATACATAAGAAGTTAGATTTCAAGTTTTGCATTTATGCTCATTTCTTTAAATCAGTTGGATAAGTTTTTTTATGCCCTCAATGGGAAATAAAATTTAAGATACATTTTTAGACAATATTTATGCATGTCAATTTAATTATTAGTCTGGAACTTTTATTTATTATTTATATGAACGTAATTCAGTATTTAAACGTTATATTGAGACTTTGAATGAACTCTTTTTGGTTACTCCCAAAAATGTTAATGTCGATAACTTATGTTCGGTGTAAGAGAAATGTGAATTATGAAACACAGTAAGTGCAAAACTTGGAATTTTAATTTTAAAATTTAAATAATGAAGAATCGATAAATAGCTATACAATGTCAGCTCCTTCGAGCATAAGACGGTGTATTTGTCTTTCTCGTGTGTTAATACTAGCTCTCGCTAGTGGGTTGGGGATTTAATAAGTTATCTAGCTTGTCCTGGTGTTGTAATGGAAACATTCCGGCCCGGCAAGCATGAGATCCAGGTTTGAGTCTTGGCTGGGACAGAGAGGATTTTTATTCTATTCCCTCTCAATAATTGTTTAAAATTAACGTGAGATGATACACCACAACTAAATTAATATTTATAAATTCCAATTTTAATATATTAAGTTTCGTAGTATATTTCTACTGGAATGTATGATTTTTCGAATCTACATGGGCTTAGCGCGAATCGCACTATTCCATTCCATCCCCACCATTAGGGAAACGAGCTTATTGTTCTTAACATTCATATTATTTCATCTTCTAGTAAGAGCCATTTTCTCTTATCTATATACATCTTTTTCAAAAGAAACGTGGAAAATCTATTTGTTACAGAGCTACTGATTTAACAGATTATGTTAAAATGCTAATCGTATTTTTTCTGCCATTTTTAAAGTAACTTTTTTCTATCATACCATCTGTAATCCGTCTTCATTGGTTTCTACGAACCATCTTCTGTTGGCGAGCGCCTTCGAACATTATCCATCCTCGTGGCCAACAGAAGATGGTACGCAGAAACCAATGAAGACGGATTACAGAAGGTATGATAGTTCTATATTCATTGCTAGTTATAATAACCCTTTATATTATTTACCGAACTTTTTTCTGTTTGATTTTGTTATAATATGATTTATTTGACTTATATTTCCGATTAAATTACCAATTTGACTAGTGCATAATGATTTATCACACTTGTAAGCAGCTATATTCTTCCTAAAGGGATTGAAGGTTTCTCAAATTGACTCTTTTATAATATATCCATGAAATAAAGATGTTTACGGTGTAGTTAAGGATGAATTGATCTGTCCGGTGGAAGTCTTCCAACCCTGCCACTTTGCTGGAACAGGATCGGTGGAATTAATAAAAAACTTTTTAGCATTCCGGAAGTCGGAACTGCCGTTAGTAGCTGGAGCCGATAAAACTCTCTGAGTGGTTGGCGATTAATTTTGACTGTCATATTCCCATTTAATCGTGACGCCCTGAATCCACTTCCGATTCCCGGGTCTGCGTAATTCCGCAGCCCTTTTGTCACTTGTTTGATGTGATAGGATCTCTAGAGGCTTATTCGTTATATATCACAAACCGATTGGCCGTTGAAAAAATATGTTATGCAGTTGAGTGCCGTAGAACCACTTCGTTTAACTGTTTCTTAATCTATAGGAGTGCAATGTAACCTCTTTGGTGTGATTTTTTTCAGAGAAGTGAGTATTATATCTTCACCTTTTATACTAGTGAATAAGACTCCTTTACCTCTTGTTCAAATTTTTATGCAATATCTTTATACTATCATCATTTAATATTCGAGTTCTTTTTTGTAATATGTCGATAGATGAGATAATATATTTATTAAAGAAGACTACGATAGTCGAGAGTTAATTATGATTAAAGTTATTTTTTACTGGCTATTGGCGACCACCCCAAGCTTTACAATACTTGACCGAAGGTTTGTGTTTGATACATTGCATCAAACCACGCTTATCTCGTAGTCTTACTCATGACATATCTAACTAATCTTGTAAACAGCCGGGATTAGTTGATTAGCAATTAATGTCAACATTTACATTATATTTCATTAATTACTTAAATTTAAAAAAATAATCGACGTCAATAATAAGTAAGATTCAAATCATAATATTCATCAAAGTTAGGAATTCAATTGATTGATCAAAAACTAAAAACTTGCTCTCATCTCCTAACTGATTTATACATGTTTTTTTTTATCATTCGAGATACTGATGAATTCAGAGGTATAAGTTTTTATATAAAATAGCATAGCTTGAAAGACTTACTAGTTAAGTAAATAAGAGCACATTCTCTGAGCTTCGGATGTTCCCTAGGCAATATGTTCTCAGTCATAACTACTCTTGACATACTTATACCTTCAAATGGCCAAAATCTATTCCAGCGCCTTCGAATAAATAAAAAAGTGGCACATGAATGATTATGTGCATTAATTATTACCATAGCGGATCTTATTGCGCAACAAAACTTCTATAGCTTAGTGAAGTTAAAATAAATTTACATAATCTATCCAATTTTACATGGTCATATACACAACGATCAAATATAACAGAAACAGTTGTTGTTGAGTATCTAATTCGGATTGAATTTAAAAAAAACAAAAAAAAACAGCTTTTAATGAAATTTCCAATTAAGGGAATTGAAAAAGAAAAATAATTGGATAGTTATTAATGGGAGAGACTCTCTAAAGGTTTCCTTTCCATTCATAAACATCTATGGCTCAGGGCAAACTTTTCATTGTCGATAAATGTTAGCCCTGGGCGGAATTTAAACTCTGCAGCACCAATATTGTGAGATCAAATCGGATCCCATTTGCTACCCTGGCATAACTTAACTTTAATAGAACTTTAATCAGCAATACAAGTAATCAATAAATTACTTATTCAATCAAAATAATTAGTTAATTAAAAAGTGAGTTTTTTTGACAGTAGATATTATTATAAGATGATTTTAGTTGGGGTTCGGTCAGGTAAATAAAAAAAAATACAAATTAAAAAAAAAGTGTATTTTTTAAAAAGATTATCTGCCAACGTTTCGGCTTCTATCATGAAGACGAGAGAGGACATCTTTTCCCAAGTCATGGAAATGTGAACTCAGGGACAGGACGTCCTCTCTCGTCTTCATGATAGGCAGCCCTGAAGATGGCTTACAATGTAAGCCGAAAAGTTAATAAAAAAATANATCAAATATAACAGAAACAGTTGTTGTTGAGTATCTAATTCGGATTGAATTTTAAAAAAAAACAGCTTTTAATGAAATTTTGAGGATTCCAATTAAGGAAATTGAAAAAAAAAATAAGATAGTTATTAGTGGAAGAGACTCTCTAAAGGTTTCCATTCCGTTCTAAACATCTATGGCTCAGGGCAAACTTTCATTGTCGATAAATGTTAGCCCTGGGCGGAATTTAAACTCTGCAGCACCAAGATTAAAGCAAGCGATCAAAATGGATCCCATTTGCTACCTTGGCAAAACTTAACTTTAATAGAACTTTTATCAGCAATACAAGTAATCAATAAATTACTTATTCAATCAAAATAATTAGTTAACTAGAAGGTGAGTTTTTTTGACCGTAGATATTTTTATTAGATGATTTTAGTTGGGGTTCGGTCAAGGTAGATAAAAAAAAATGCAAATTAAAAAAAAAAGTGTATTTTTTAAAAATGATTATCTGCCAACGTTTCGGCTTACATTGTAAGCCATCTTCAAGGGTTGTCTATCATGAAGACGAGAGAGAACGTCCTGTCCCTAGGGATTGAAATTTCCATTTCCTCAGTCATGGAAATGTGAACTCAGGGACAGGACGTCCTCTCTCGTCTTTATGATAGACAACCCTGAAGATGGCTTACAATGTAAGCCGAAACGTTGGCAGATAATCTCTTTTAAAAAATACACTTTTTAATTTGTATTTTTTTGGATCTACCTCGACCGAACCCCAACTAAAATTATTTAATAATTAGTTAATTAGCCTTAACTTTTTCAGCAAATATCAATTTTTGTTAGGAAGGAAATGGGAGGTATGTCTCTTTCGGCAGTACAAGAGCCATGGGGTGAAGAGTAATACGAGTTGTTGGTATGGTGGGATTGGTCACTGCGGGGAGGAGCGGTTTTTTCTTCGGGTACTGCGGGTAATGAGGTGGGGGTGGCTCCGACGACCACACTTAGTCTTCCTTGCCACTGACTGAGCCCTCAGCTAATGGACTTGTAGGCTTAAATAGAATCACCCAAGGCTGTGTGTGAGTGTGTGCGCGTACTTGCCTGAGTACGCATGCGCCCGTCTGTGGGCAGGTGTGTGCCAGTGTATGCGAAGAGCAATGTCAACTCTTAGTGTGGTAGTGTTGATCTATCATTAATGTAACCGTGAAAATTAAGCAAATGAACAAATATGAGTAAGTTATCGAATAAGCGTGAAAAGCTTGTCATTTATATGATAAAATCTTTTGTAAGCTTTTTAGTTTACTTTTGAATCCCCCCCAAAAAATATGTGATATTACGCACAAAAATAACGATCATTAGAGAGGTATTAAATGACAGAAAGCAAAACTATATCACAAGTTCAGGCATCATTATCCATCGTATAACATACAAATAAAATAATAATGTTTTTATGAACTTCTATATGAATAAAATTTTTCTTTATAAGTTAGATAAATCAGCGACTAATTTAGATATAAACTGATAGAAAAGAAATTTAGGCAATACTACCTCATTAGGAATAAGCTCATGGGAGTAGTGAATGGTGAAGTTGATAAACTATATCTTGGTTTAAAGATAGAATCATCCTGTAATGATATCAATTTTTTTTTCGGAAGAAAAGTGTTCAGTTCGTTATTTACTTTTTAAGCTTTGATAACTACTGGATCAAATTCTGTTTATAACAGAAATATTTCTATTAAATTTGTTTTACTTTTAAAATTATTATTTTTATTAAATTATGGACCTTTTTGAACTGACAAGACAAGTTATTTTTTACATAACTTAACATAATGAATAGAAGGATATATATTTTTCACATTATACAAAAATACTCTACCGAAAGATGTGTGTAATAAACACATCTAAATGTTTATATTGGATTATATTGCGTTGGATTAATCTATTACACCTTTTACCTATAAAATTTCACATTTGTTTTCAACAATGAGAGCTGAGAACTCAATCAATATTTCTTTAATTTGAAGCAGATTGAATTTACGACTTTCATACTTTTATCTCGTGCATATTTTTTTCATGTAATTGTATTGTTACTATATTTTTTACAAACATAAAAAAAAAAAAAAATTGATCAGTGACAAATCCAGAAAAATGTATGCCAGATTTTTGTTGGCAACCAGCACAACCTCTTGAGGGAAAATTATCATTATCGACTTACATTTCTTTTTAGGCCTTATCAAATTATCAAACCAGAGATTGGTTCAGATATTTTCAATGCAAACAAAAAAGCTTATATTTTATTCTATATATATATATTACACAGACAAACACATACTGAGCGATTACA
>KZ808756.1:0-13518 GCA_000696205.2 Oncopeltus fasciatus
CAGTTGCATTGTATTCTGTACTACACATAAAAGCGCTAATGACCATCAGCAGTCGATGCGAACTTTAAAAAAAAATATAAAATACCATTCAAATAATTCACCCCTGCTCTAACAATGTAGGCAATGTATTCACTTATGTATCTTATTATTCACTAAAAATCTTATAATTAAAGTTGTATAATTTTGTGCCAGCAACAGTTGCTTTTATAAAGACCATTTTTACAAAGCAGTAATGCAATAAAATAATTTAAATCATTCTGATTTGCAAAAAATGAAAAAAAAAAAAAAATTTAAAAAGTTAAAACAAAATTGAAAAATTTTCTTCTAGGAAGAATTTTTTTTTCTAATTTCATAAAATCTTTTTGCTCAAATATATGTAAATTAATTCATTTTAATTCCTTCTGTTATTTTACTAATAATAACATTAATAAAGATTAAAATAGAATTCAAGCCTAAATAATAAATAATCTCAGTACATTTTACTTTTAACTATTAAAAAAGTAAAACATTTCAAGGTTGTTGGAATGACGCATATTCAGAAAAATTCATTTAAATATGAAATGTTGTATACACTTTCTACGCAATGATTTTGAAATAAATTATTAACATTGAATGACATGAGAATGTAATTTTTATTAATATTTAATTTAAATAGTAGTAATAGAAAATAAAAAGTTTTCCTAATGAAAAAATATATATGCATAAGAAATAAATGTATTTAATGTTTATATATTGATTGATAAGTAGCAATTTTTTTTTCAGGTAAGTGGCAGAAAGAACTTTATAACTCAAGATACTAAGGTCATAAATAAGGTAATTCCTTATTATTAATAAAGGTATCTCTTTTTCAGATTAATTTTTATTTTATCCAGAACAACTATTTTCATTTTATTTAAAATATCTTAATTATATTCGAATAAATTTATATATATTAGATATTTTTATTTACTAAATTAATATCTGACACATGCTGAAGTGTCAGCTCCTTCGAGCATAAGACGATGTATTTGTCTTTCTCGCTAGTGTGTTGGGAATTTAATAAGTTATCTAGCTCGTCCCGGTTGTGTATTGGATAACATACCGGCCCGTAAAGCAAGAAATCCCCAGTTACGAGTCCTGGCTGGGACAGATAGATTTTTTATTCTATTCCCTCGCATTAATTGTTTAAAATTTACGTGGGATGATACACCACAACTAAATTATTATTTATAAATGAAAATAGAAAGTAAATAACGAGAGTCGATAAATAGCTCAACAATGTCAGCTCCTTCGAGCATAAGACGATATATTCGTCTTTCTCGTAGGTTAGACTCTCGACACTAGTGCGGGGAATTAATTAACTAATCTAGCTCGTCCCGGTGGTGTAATGGAAGCATACCGGCCCGAAAAGCAGGAGATCCAGGTTCGAGTCCTGGCTGGGATAGATAGGTTTTTTATTCTATTCCCTCGCATTAATATTTTAAAATTTACGTGGGATGATACACCACAACTAAATTAATATTTGTATTTTTTAAATTATCTGCCAACGTTTTGGCTTACATTGTAAGCCATCTTCAGGGTTATCATGAAGGCAAGAGGGAGCATTGTGTCACCAAGATCCCATTTTCACTTGTAACTTCAGTTCCACAACTTGGCTTTTTAAAATGTTAAAAAGTTAAGCCCCACATATTTGTTTCCCCTATTTAATCGCATATTTACTATGGAATATAGAATTATCTTATGATACATTACTGAATCAGATGGACCATGACTTCTCATCATTCATTCAATAGTCATAACTCAGTACCGGAAGTCGTTATTATAAATAATATTTGAAATATAAATAGTACTTATAGATACTGTACTATATTAACTACTATACAAAATGCTCCTGCGAGTGAAAGCGTATGGAGATTCAAACAGAACTTCCATACTTAAGTTCTTCCATACGAGAAAAACATATGTTAAGGGTGTGCTTATTCGCACCCACGGCGCACTAGATAAGATCAACTCACTCTTCTTCACATTCAATATATTTAGGTCCCCAGAAAATCTCAGGTTATTTACAAACAGAAACTCATACACACAAAAAAAAATAGTGCTCTAGTGAGAATCGAACCTAGAACTTTTGCTACGGGATTACCATATCTTGAGTATCAGATTTGAGCCAAAAATCAAGAAAATGTGTTAAAACTAATTAATTTGATTACTTAAAGAAATCATTTTGGTTTTAAATTTAAAAATGTGATCAATGACACAAAATTCAAAGATGACACCAAAAATGACATAATACATATTTAATTAGATGTTTTTTTTTTGTTGGGATTCGGTAAAGGTAGTTCCAAAAAAATAGAAATTTAAAAAAAAAAGTGTATTTTTTAAAATCATCTGCTATTTTTATCTGTCAGGCAGATAATTTTTTTTAAAATACACTTTTCTTAAAATTTTTTTTTTATCTGCCTTGACCGCACCCCAACAAAGAAAAACATCTAATAATAATAATATCTACGGTCAAAAAACTCTCCATTTAAATATATATTCTATTTCTTATCCTCAAAAAAATAGTCACTTTTTAGACATTCATGATAAATTTCAGTAGTTCTCTCTCATATTGCTTAGGTATCATCATAATTCCACGTCTATAATAAAGGCATTTGGAATTATATTTATTTACATATTAGTGACTTTTTTTTTCATTAACAGGTGGGATCAGGGAATATATCGAAAATCAATTTTTTATTTAAATTTGCAATGAGAGCAATCAATCTCAATATCTCAATAACCACGTTGTATAGAAATTCGNCTCCCCACAAAAAATTGGTAAGTTTTTTTATGAAATTCTTTCTGCTCCCCACTCGGCTCGACTATTACAAATTACTATTAATATTATTATTGAAAAATATGGTCCTGATTATATTCTTGACTTTCCTATATCGATGAACGATCTGACGTTTAATATACAAATTAATAGATTACTTAATCACTAGTGAGTAATAGATATTTCCATAAAAAAAATCTAACAAAAACCCAGTAAAAAAAATAAATACAACACTATGTATAGTAAGAAACCGTGGACATGACCAAAAGTATATAATTTTATTATATACTTCTTAACTAGAATTAATAAGTCATTTAAATTAAATTTATTACTTCAAAATTGAGGAATTTTAAGTTTTTTCTCATCGAATTACTTAAAATAATATCCAAATTTAATTTTCAACTTCTGTTCCCATGTTATTACCAACACCTTGTTATTACCACATTATATTAGACATTGCATTATTTATATTTTTGAATTTTAAAACTTTAGCCCAGTGTTACCTGTTAAAAATAAATTAAAGTATTAGCTAAAATTCAAATATTCCAAAAATCAAGTAAAGAATTTTTTGTGGTTCGGTCAAGGTTGATATAAAAAAAATAAGATTGAAAAAATGTATTTTTTATTATCTGCCGACGTTTAGGCTTGCATTGTAAGCTCATAGTTTCAGGGCTCATATTTTTTAATAATATTTTATAAATCACTTATCAAAGTGTTTTATATATTTTTTTTTTTGTAAAAATATGTATCAATAGAGATATTTATTATTCACGGGTAAACAATAAAAAATAAGTGTATGGCTTCGTTCAGAAAAATTTAAAAAAAATTTTAAAAAATTGTTTTAGTTTGATATCTTTCCGAATGATCCGCTATCATTTAAAACAAATTTAGAACACATTCATTTTCCCGAGAAATTAAGGCTTTAGACTTTTGAGTCAAAGGTTCCATTTCCAATATTGACAGTGCACAGCTGGTATGATTTCCCCTGTGCGTCTGTTTGCAATCACACAAAGGACACACATTCAGTGTACACCTTGAATTACCCAGCCCTAATTTCGGACCAATCGTTATTGTATCAAGAAGGGAGCATAATTTAAATTAATAATTAAATAATAATAAGTAAATAATTTGCAGAAAAACAAACAGATTCAAACTAAATATATCACAACATTTTAAGAGAAGACTTGTTACAAATATCATTGTATTTCTTTTTCTATTCTATTTTTTAAATTTACATTAATTTTTTATACTATACTTATAGGAAAATATAGTTCCTGAAATACTGTTCGTTTCAGGCAATAGGCGAATGCTTGCTCAATGCTGATTGATTGTTATGGCTTCTAAATGAAGTGATGTGTTGCTATATTTGTGTTTTGTTTTTTTTCATTTTTAAGTGAAGTAGAATGTGAAGATTTATGAAGAAGAAATGGAAGAAGATGTGAATTACACTAATTACTGAAGAAATACATTTGGATAAGATCAGGGGCTGTGAAATAACAGGTAATAGTAGTTGCTATTAAGCCTATTTTGGAAGTGGAATATAAGACTGACAGTAAAATAATAATTTTGCCTGCAACCTCTCCTTCCCTGGTAGGCATATTATGGGATCGAGTGTCATAACCATCTCAAGATTTTTCAGGGGCCACTTAAGAGCCTTTGCGAAATATATGGTAAAAAACCTATGAATATTATGTCAAATAATTATAATATATTAATATTTATAACTCACCGTTCTTTAGAAAATTATTACGCAAGCAAAAAAGGAAAAAAAATTTCTGAAAAGACCTGCAAAATTGAGAAGTCACCCCTAGAAATTCCCATATTTATCACTAAATATGAAGTTTTCATAAAAATACACTAAACTACAAATTTATTTCCGAATTAAGTTTAATAAATTAGGTTTCACTTTATATATTTCTTTATAAAACTTAAGTATGTACTAATGATTTTTCAATTTTTAAAATTTCTCTTGTTCTCACACTTTTTTCTACATGAATTACTCCAAAGGCTTGCAGATAAATGAGCAAAGAACTACATTTACAGACCAAAATATATACATCATTTTTGAAGGATTATAGAATTTTTCTATTGTAGGATTGGCAAGGAATTGAATTAATTTTTCAAAAGTTTCACAGTGCCGAAGTAAGAAGCTGGAGATGAATTCTGTAGACTGACTGAATTAACAGACGATTCTGTCATATTCCGATTCAGATTATTATCGTAATCAATGGCTTTGAGGCTTATGTAAAAATACTATTTTTGGAGTTTAGTATGAAATAAGACATATAATCGTACTTATTCCGGTCCTTAATAAAACATAGGCATGTGTGAAGAATTGTTAATGAGTGAAAGGCTATAGGATGTGAGTGGAGTACGAACTCGAGTTCTCTGAAGATTGCTACCACGATATAGTAAGTGTTGATAAGTTTTTAATAAATTAAGAAGGCTTTCTCTTATCATTAGAAATGATGAATTACCATTCCTTAGCGACATAAGATTTTGCTTTNAAAAAAAAAAATCAATAAATAAATGAAAAGTAAACTAAAGAAGAGGGGGTAAGTTTGACATTGGTGCCATAACTCTCCTGTCCTGTTAAGCCCTTTGCGCAGCAGGTGAGGGTCTTCAAGGGGGTGGGTCACGTCCCGTATAGTGCGCGTCGCGTGTCCCTCCGGATCGGACGCCGAACGCGACTTAAGCTCCACGACGGCCTTCTTGAAAAGCTCCCGATAAATCAGCTATTCCCCCTCTACCTCCTGCTCGGACCTGGCCTCCTAGTACAATATCTCTAATCCCCAGGTACACCCCCTCTACGACAAACTTGTCCTGACTGATATAGGGGACAGATCCCTCCATGTTGGATTTACTGGGGCTGTTATCGCTCCCCTCCCTGTCCGTCCGTCGAATTAATAGCGTTTAGTTCTTTCTTCTTCTTCTTCCTCGTCCTTGTTCTTCTTTTCCTCTTCCTCGGGAGACTGACGTTCTTCTTACTTGCGCTGACTCGGCTCGAGTCTTCCTCCTGACCTCAGTACCTTTCAACTTCCTTCATTCCTTAGTAAGTAGGTGTCGAAATTTCCAAGCATTAAAAGTTTTTTTTTTTTTTTTAAATTTAACCCCTTTGTTTTTATGCAGGTGAAACGAACAAAACAAAGAATGAAACACATCCTAGAATGACTGTTTACTGATCGAAAAATCTGCATATTTACTAGGAAAGATTTTTGTCAAGGTTGATCCAAAAATACAATGATGTCCCCTCTCGCTTACCTGATTTCCCCAAAAATGGCTTATAATGTTAGCAGAGTTCCACTTTGACTCACGACTTATATGGGGAGAACATACTAAAATTAAAAGACAAGAACTCGATCGGCGATATGGACTTCTATACAGACTCATGAATAATAAATTCAATCTTACGATAGAAAACAAACTGACGCTCTACAAAACCAATCTGAACTTACGGAGTAGAAATCTTGGGTGCCACCAAGGCTTCCAACGTCCTTTCAATCCAAAACCCAGAGAATAATTGCAAATGCTCCCTATTATGTATTCAAATTCATCCCTTCACCACGATCTTAATATTCCTTTTGTTCAAGACCTCATTTCTTCTTGCTTCATCCTTTTCCACAGCAAATTGCCATACCATCCTAATCCACTAGTACAGACCATGTCTTCAAACTCCAACCCTACACAACCCTCCCCGTCGACTCAAACGAAGATGGCCTCCTAGGGACATAGTCTGTAAATAATTTGATAGTGGTGTCATTGGTCACTTTCTGTCCTTATGTGATTGACATTGAATGTCATTTTTAATTTCATTGTAATCAAATTAAAAAATGTTTTTATTTAACAGAATGTAATAAATAAATAAAAGTTTATAAAATAAACCAAAAAAAAACTGGAAAAATGATCGCTTGAAAGTTATATTTTGCATTTAATATGTAATGTACATGTTTTATTTAAATCAATGGACACTAAGATATTAGAAGTTTTTCAATTCGGCATACGTGTTAATCCACCTTCCCTCTTTTTTCATTACATCACAATTATTATAAGTGGTTACAAAAAAATGAATAAATAAATAAATAAATACTGAATTTAATTACTCTATTTTATAAGAAGAGATAGATCTTTAATTCCCATAGCCATTATTAATAAATGTGTTCCTTAATCGTAATCGTGGAAATTATGTAGAAAATGTTAATTTAATATATATTTTGGAATATATTATGTTGAATGATTAAAAATTTTGATTTTAAAATCTGAATTTAATCAACTGCTCATTAAAATATAATATTAATTAAGGGAGGAAAGTGATAATTGTTTAATGAAGCAACTACAGTAACGATAAAGAGATGTAAACAAAAAAAATAACCGTTTTATCAAATTCAAGATTTCAAAGGGCTATAAATATTTAATTCCCATTTAATAGCTACTAACACTAATAATTCTTTTAGAGCATTCTCTAAGCTTTTTAAATCACATTAGACTTCTTAAAATAAAGAGCCCTTCAGTTTCATTATTTATTTTAAAGAAGAAACATGACAGTGTCCTACAAAATTTTCAAAATGTTGAGGCATTACTCGAAAAGAAATTACACAGCCACTAAAGCAACTCGTAAAATTATTAAATATGAAGGGGAAGGTGTCCTTTACCAGCCCACCCCGAGGCATTGCTTTGAAAAATTTAGTAGAGATTATACGAAGTTGGAAAGGAAGACTCTGGACAACGAAAAATAATATGGATGAAGTTCCGCAGGAAGCTGTTGAGTCAAATTTGTCCGTTTATTTTACCGTAAGATGGGACCAGATGGACGAAGTTTTCTCAAGACTTAAGCAATGAATAGAAGTTCCCCCCTCCTCTTTGGATTGACAGCACAAGTCTCGCACAACTGCTTTATAGTTTAAAAGTGATAGCTAATGATCTGTCCCTCAGAACTCAGGAATTACCCAGTCAACCCTATGGAGAGGGATTCTCCAGATGGAATTGGTCTGGATGGCTGGCACACACATGCAGACCATCCTCAAGAGTCCTATAAGGAATTAGAATCCGAGCTGCACTCATCAATAGCAGCTATGTGCTAGGGGATGGGGCGGCCTCGCTACCCTCTGCAGGCCCGGTCATCCTCCTTTCGTTAGGCACCCGCGTTCCTCGTTCGTGCTAGTTACTCTCGCCCATCGTCTCGCTAATTCATTTGTGTAAATGGTGGTTGAACGCCTATATACATAACAAAATTAATATTAGGTTCGAAGAGGGGGATTCTAAATTTGGGGAAAATCCTATACATCATTATGGCTTTCTCCCAATTCAAAAATATTTTCGAGCACTTGAGCATGTACACCTCAATCTAATGTCCTGGGCGAAAATCCAAAGACTCTAACTCCCTTAAACTGAAGTAGGAAGTTTTCTCGTAGAACTGTTACGCCGATGGAAAATNTTTGTTTTGCTTGGCTCAATATCATATTTTTGGTCTTTCTTTACTCCTCTCTGATGGAGGTTGAGAAGTCTCCCCAAAAATTTGAAATTCTCTTGATAAATTTTTTTTTCTCACCGCACTCATTCTTCCCCCTGTTCTTATATATTATATACTATGCAAAAAAAGAGGGTTTCATTTCTTAATTATAGATAAATATTCGTAGAAAATATATGGGCTACCCAGCTTTTTACTTACAAACATTTACTCATTGGTCTTTTTTTTGTGTGTGTGTTTACTACACTCATTCTCCCACATGATATTATTTATATATATGTATTAATTTCAAATTTGTGTGTTTGCATATTTAGACAGATAGATGCAGTTGAGCGCTGGAGTGTAGCCCTCATGCCGTCACTTAGTGGAAGAGGCAGCTTGGCGGCGTTGCGATATTGTGGGTTCCAGGAGAATTCGTCCTCCGCCCCCTGGAGAAGCGGGGTTGGTCCGCATACAGAAGACCCTCATACCGCGACCACCCCCTCCACTATCAGGGCAATTCCTATTCCCTCCAGCTGGCCTCCTTAACATCGGAATCTACCCTGGCTGCCGGGGACTGAGAGAGGGAGAGAGAGTGAGAGAGAGAGCGACCCGGCGGTATTGGTCGCCGTACCCGCGCTTCCTTCTTGGGGACGGTCACTGGTACGCCTCACGTCCGCGGCTTAGCCCCACCCCGGAAGAGGGGGTTAACTATATTCCCCAACCCCCTACTATGAATGGAAAATAAATATCTTTCTTTTCACTGTGATAAGGCTTTGGTTTCTCACTTATTATTTTGATTCTACACTTGGAGAGTGTATTTCAGAATTGTTGAATAAAAATTATCTTCATCAGAAAGTTCTGTTGAGACCTGAATTCATAACAAAAATCAAATTTATTAACGACAAAAAGTCTTAGTTCGTATGGTATAAATCAGTATAAATCCTGAGTAGGTGTCCCTATTAAAAAAGATAAAAGTATATATATATTTAAATAGTTAAAGTTGGTTCAGATAATGATGCTAATAAAAAAGCTTATGAATAGTACTTATGTATTTATAATTTCTAGTAAGGACTCACTTTATGTGAATTATTAGTTTTTTTTATCATAGTACAGTTTATACAAATTATTTCTATTGATACGTATTTTTAATTTCTTTAGTCATATTTGTGATATTTTTGTCCTTCGTTTATGATCTAAATACAGTCTTTCAAATTAAATTCAATTCAATATTTCTAAAAGGATAGTAAAAATATGACTTTTTATTGGGCTCTTTTTATGAATCACCCATTCTTCTTAAAGTTAAAAAGGACTATGTAGTATTTACCACTATTAGCATTATTTGTAAATTTCATCAAGATCCAAGAGACAGTTAAAGCGTTTTCAGAAATTGAAAAATGTGTTTGATTAATTTTTTTTTAATTATTTCTCCGAGGAAGAGTGACATGTTATCTTAAAAATATAATATCGTTAATTACATGATTTTAGTTGGGGTTCGGTCAAGGTAAATCCAAACCCCAACTAAAATATTTTTATAAAATATTTTTTAATATCTTTTGTTTATTTTATTATTTTATTTACTCCCCTGCTTATATAACTGAACATGAGTAGATTTCCGTGATTGAAATTTTTCTTTAAAGAACTGATATTAAGAAATAGTATATTATTATTAATTTTTCTATTCTATCTAGTGTAGGAAAATATGCTGATATGTATAGTTTATGCACTTACACTAATGGCTTGTGTTTTACAAATTTGTGCAATTGTCTTGTACAAATATTATGATAATCAATGTAGATGTAAGATACCTACTAAACATTTTGTCCTTTTATATATACTTGAGTTTTACGAGTACATAATGCTCTTCAGGTCATTCCTTTCCATTCCTATAGAATCCTGGTACTTCACTTCAAAGAATAGGAGCCAAATCCAATCTGTAGAGTTTATATACAAACATAAAGTTGAGGTTGAGACTGAGTATAAGGGACAAAATTCGCAGATCTGAGATCTGTATCCTAAGTCTGCCAAAGCTGTCCTGGAGGAGCGTGAATTAAGATGGAATGGATACCTACCTATTAGGACGGAAAGGAAAAAATCGCGAAGATGACCTAAGAGATCGGGGTGGAGAAGAGGCAGAAGACTTAGACAAAGGCCTAGAAAGTATTTACAAATTTGTCTCAAATACCTTTGAGTACCATGCTGTGAGTGTTTAAAATTTGGAGTACAATGGAATGTATGTATATTTTTTTTCTTTTAACATAAATATTATATTTATCCTTTTTTTTCTGTTTTGAGGATATAGAGTTTTTTCTGATGCTAATAATATTTTGAACAAATATCTGCAAAATAAGTTTGAATATAGTCTTATTGATTTCAACAAAACAAAGAAGGTATAGTGTAATATCATTTCATCCGGCTCTATTCGGCTTAGTACCACCATACGACGAAAGCTTTTTTTTAAAATTTCTGATTCGAATGCAACATCTTCGACCGTGAAAAGTAAATATTTTTAAATAGATAAATATTAATTTAGTTGTGGTTTATTATCTCACGTAAATTTAAAAAAAATAATGCGAGGGAACAGAATAAAAAATATATCTGCCCCAGCCAGGACTCGAACCTGGATCTCCTGCTTTCCAAGCCGAAAATGGCCCAGAAAGCAGGAGATCCAGGTTTGAGTCCTGGCTGAAACAGATAGATTTTTTATTCTATTCACTCGCATAAATTGTTTAATTTTTAAATAGGGATTTTTTTTAGTTTTTTTTTTTTTTTTTTACTGTACATATTATTATTAGATTTCATGATTGTCAGTCATGAAAATTGAATCTTGGTGGCACGTCTCCTCTCGCCTTCATAGCCCTGAAGATGGTTTACAATGTAAGCCGAAACAATGGCAGATAGTTTTTAAAACTACACATTTTTTTTAAATTTGTATTTTTTTGGATTCACCTTGACCGAACCCAACCCCCTCCAAAAACAAAAACAAACATCAAATAGTGAATATTTTTGTTTTTGTTATTGTTATTTTTATATTTAAAACTTTCAAATACCTTCTCGTTAACAGTAATTTCTCATATAATGTAGAGTTTCAGTTTGACATTTAAGTAATGTAGCGAATTCAATGACATAAGTAATACAAGTGACATTTATCCACGAGAAAATAGAAGAGAATTTTTTTTTCTTATCTATTGTTTTTATAGCCGGTTCTCTTCTTAGGCATGTGTTTTATTTTTCAGAATAATATATAAGTACCCTGGGAACAACTAATTTATTATTCTCTCTCTTCATTTCTTGAGCTAAATAATGAAGTAATAATTTTTTAATTTATTAATCCCTTTTAAATTAAGAGCAAAAGATCAGTTTATATTTTTATTCGTACTGAAGGCCATATATATCTTGGTGTCTTCAATCCTTAAGTAATGTTTAAAATTTATTTTATCACTTCGGCATAAAAATCTTAATTTTATTACAGTTGCTACACCCCTTGACTGGAATGGATAATGACACATTTATACGTTCCAGTAAAACTGGAAGAAGAAGAAATTCAGGGAGGGTTATAGTAAAAAGTGAGGAGTATCAGGTGATGCAAGGGGCGGCTAATTGAGGAAGGGAGGTTCGCGAGATGGGCCAAGGGAGATATGTTCGCAGGGTCAACTAATACAAGTCGTGACGTATTAACCCGGCGTTGCCCTGGACCGTAAACAAACGCCTCGATAGAGTGAGTGTTCGAGCCTTCTCGAGACTGCTCGTAAGGTCATCCTGGCCGGCAAGGACCAAGGAATCCTTAATAATGGGGGTCGTATTGTGAATGGGCTTAAAGCTGTGCTTGGGGGTGCCTTCCAGCCTAGGGGATGGAGAGTCTTGGAGATATCATGTCAAGAAATGCATTTTTTTGTAGACTATATGTGTATCAAAAAGCATTAAGGTAGTGGCTGAAAAAGTCTGCTACACTTACAATTTTACAATTTTTCAGAAAATGGACAAAAGAGTAAATTGGACTCTGGAATGTTCAGGAAGAAAGAGTTGAGAAAGAGCTTATAACGTTCCTAGTTACCTTGTTAAATATCATTCTAAATTTGAATTTTTGTTATTACAGTGTAAAATATAAATGTTAGAAAACTAGAAAGAAAGATTCAAACCTGTAATAATAACATATGTGACATCTAATAACATTTTCACGATAGTCCTCTTTTGTTTTACACCTATCATGATCATAATTTTTTTTTTTGTAGAACCATTATGTGAAATATATTGCATCTATAAATTTTGGTCATCCTCCAAATTCCCTCACTTATCTAAGCCAAAAAGTTATTTATTCAACACCGAATTTTATTTCTATATTTTATAATAAGTAAACTTTTTCAGCCCTCAAAGTTACGTTTTTTATTATTCTTCCTAATATTTTTTTTCAGAAAAGATATTATACAATAAAATTGTCAGAAAACAATTTTAAACGATTTAAGATTTATTGATTATTTCGCCACGCTAATAATAACAACGATGATGATTCAATTCAAAATTTTGAACTCTATCTAAATCCCCCCCTTCCCCTTTTTCTCAACCGATTTGATCCAATAACTTGCTCGTCCAACGTTTTCCAAAAAGAAATTTAAAAACCATTTGTGGTATATTTTTTTATAAAATTGCGTACACTAAAGCATATAAAAATCTATGCATATATGTAATGTGTGATGTGGTCAAATGTATACAAATATTTAGATTCACGATTGCCACTAGTTTGTTTGCTATTTGGTGTGATCGACTTTGTTATAGTTAGGATCTCGCAGGAAAAATGTAAAATTAAGTTAACACTGTATCTATTTACCGTTTCTTCTTCCGGGTTGGACCGTGTCAAATTTGTGTTATTTGCCGAGCTTTCGCACATCATGTGATGGCTTCTTCAGGGCTGAAAAGAGAATGAGAGTTGTAAAAGAGGGATTTTTAAAATCCAGGTGGTATATAGTTACCATGTTTTATATACCAGGTGGTGTATAATCCCGGCGCAGTCCGGTCCTTGGGAGGTAGTGGCTGAAAAAGTCTGCTACACATAGGATACTATACTACATACTCTGCTTCGCCCAAGGACCGGACTGCGCCGGGATTATACACCACCTGGTGTATAAAACATGGTAATTATATACCACCTGGATTTTAAAAATCTCTTTTTTACAACTCTCATTCTCTTTTCAGCCCTGAAGAAGCCATCACATGATGTGCGAAAGCTCGGCAAATAACACCAATTTGACACGGTCCAACCCGGAAGAAGAAACGGTAAATA
>KZ808756.1:13664-27917 GCA_000696205.2 Oncopeltus fasciatus
TATATATATTGTCTCAGAATCAATTGTCTTTATGTAAAAGTGAGACCTAGCTTTTTGCAAGGTAAACAACCTGTACCCTGTGAGAAGATAATAGTTTCACTTGGATTCCTAAAGAAGTCATCATGAAATATCTCATCCTCTTTCAAAAAATATTTATAATTTATCGATCAAATCTGCATTTGACAGCATCTGCTTAATGGAAATCAAAAGGTTATCAACTGTCTTAAATAAATTCGTGAGAAAATTAAGAAAGTCCTGATTATATCTGGGATTCCATTTATGGATCTCTTATCAGTCCTTGAACACTCACGAAAAAAATGATTGTGGGAGTAGACATTATGGTCTTTCAAAATTCTACATGGGTGTTGAATTATGGCTTTATGAAATTTCTTCAGCCCAATTTGGACTCGGTTATAAATAACGTGATCTTAAAATTCGTCTTGGTTAGCGTCTTGTTTACTAAAAATCTTGGATAGAGTGGTGTGAAAAATGTAAAAATATCTCTCTAAGCAAAAACTACTTCTTTTTTTCTCACAAAACTTCTCGGCTTTACGCCTGCATCAGGCGATATAAGGAAAAGAATCGAAAAATCAGACAATCTTTAAAGCACAATATTTACATTACAATGACAAATTTATATTAATTATTATTAACTTTTGCTCTCTTGTTCCTTAATTATTTTAACGATAATTTTGTTAAGATATTCCTTCTGGTGGATTTATGTAGATGATGTTATCTTAGCAGAACTTTAAACATAAAAGCATGAGTTAGAAGAAATTTTGCCATTTTACTTTTATAATTGGATAAACACTACAGATAAAATATTTTGATAACACATTGAACAAAATTCACTGGTCAAAGTTGGCCTAATGTCCCCAGTCTGAGTGGCGATGCGAAGCCATGATTAAGATATGGCATAGCAATGAATAATCACCAGAGAGCTAGGGAACTATTCCAAGACAAGGCCACTCTGAATAATATTATCTATTCCCTTTATTGCCATAAAGGGTTGGAAGGGTTACACGAACCCTCACTGTCACCACAAAGCCTCCCTATCGCTGCATCACAACCTTGCAGTAATTAATGTTCATGATTTCAGTTCCTTCAGATCCTTGGCGAAATTAATAATCAGTTTATTAGTATGGAGTGGTACTCTTGCGATGAGGAGCTTTGGTGTAGCGGGTTCGAGTCGCTCCATGCCTTCATGACCCTCTCAAAAGCCATACCAAGATGCCGTTCGCTGCTCATTCAATCTGACTAATGGTGCCAGTCACTCGATGTTTCTTCGGCTACATAAGAGATTGCTCTAGTTCAAACAGCTCATACTCTTTAGAAAGGTTAAAAAATGACTAGAGGTTGCCTGATTGAAAGATTTACCACTTTCGGCCAACTACATAGGCACAAATTATAGACTCTTTAAGATTTTGCAAAGGCACTTATAAGGACATTCAAGATAAATTCTGTTTAACAGAAATTGCGTAAACTATGACAATTTCCCCCCAAAATAAAGTACTCCAATTATATATATATTTCATTAGGTGGAGTGATTTTAGATACTAAAGGTCTAAAATGATTATGAGCCACAAATGTTAGTTTACTTATGATACAATGCAAAATTAAATACTCCTTTTAAAATTATACAAAAAAAAATTTCAGGATTTGCCATTTTTTTCATTTTATGTTTCTACTTTTATTGAAGCATTTCTCCTCTAATGGTGGATATTTTATTGTTTAATATTTATTGTTGCTATAAATCCCATCTCTATCTTTCAGTCAATATAGAGCTTGCACGATTTTTTATTAAGAAATAAATCTTTATTTATTACATATGTTATTAAAATCTTGTAATTTGATGACATAGAGAAATTACAATAGAAAAAAAGAATTGTAATAAAAAAATAACAATAAAATAAATAAGTAAACATCACTGTGCATGGAGAAGGGACCCTACTCCTAATAAGATAAGGCATTAAGGCCCAGGAGGTCAAGAGGCCATCTAGGATAAAATTTAAGAAATGTATAACCTTTTTGGTATTTCATATATCTTATAGTTAGTAATATATCAATTTATCTATTGATCTATTTACTATTATCGCTTTTCTCAAACAAATACTTAAAGGGGAAACTTGGAGACAGTATATTCTCAGGAAACTCCATTAAAGTAAGTCCCTGAGTTATAATTCCAAATGATCACATAAGCGGATAGGCCTCATACAGTGTTATGATCCATTTGAGGTTTTGAAGGTAGAGGGGCTCCCCTCTCTCCGAGCAGGAGGTGGTGGTGGCCCGTTGGCAGACTGAGACCCTACGGCTAGGAAGGAAGCCAGACTAAGTTGGACGACGGTGGGTGGTGGGTAGAGAGATAAGGGAGGGTCTTCCAGAACCCAGAACCCAATTTTATAGCTTCCCCGCTACCCCCAGTCCCACCCCTCCACTCTGCTTATTCCCTCCCCCAAGGCCTTACATCCTAACCGACCCACAACTGCTAACCCAATATTCTACTACTAAAAATAACTGCCAGGAAAAGACGTCTTAAATTGAGCCAAAAGAGGTCGCTCATAAAACTTCCGCAGCCACCGCGGAAAATGAATTAAAAAATAATTCCGACCTTTCAGTACCTATATTTGAATATGAAGTTGTATATTATTAGTAGATTTACTTAAAAAATAGCAATTGGTTCTCATCCGGACCATGCTACTTCTAACTTACCAACTTGAAAGTCGTTAATATCTTCGTAATGAAAAAAAAAAAAAAAAAATGCATTGTAGGGGTGAAACACAATTTTCTAAACTTTGAATTTGTTTGAATAACATTTTTACGACAATGTATATTAAGAAAAATATTTAAGATTATAACTAAGAGATTTATGGGGAAGATCACTTTTTAAAACAGATAAAACTATCAGGACTCCTTCATGACAAAATTGAGTATTGAATCACTTCAAATAGTTAATCAGACTTTACAGAAATACTGAATACACACTTATTGACTATAGAGGATATGTGCTAGTTTCTAAATTGATATTTTAAAATGAAATGTACAGAAATTCTTATATATCCTCATTCTGCAATTTACATGAAAACGAAGTTATAAAAAATGAAAATTTGCTAATAAATCTGCAATTTTTTGAAGGTAAAGTTTGTTACAACTAGTTAGTCTGGAATATCCGAAACCATGTAACTATTGCACCGTTTCAAAAAACCACTAAAGTGTTGGATGACCGCAGAAGCATATTCTCCAGGTAAATGTTTGGGACATACTTCAACGTCAGTAGTACTTCTACTGCATTAACTGTTAGAGAAATAAAGTAGAGACAGTAGCTGGCATATACAACATGTTCTAGAAAATACCACTTAGTCCACTATAAATGCTCAGTACACCTTAAACATCACTCATCCTCACATTTTAGTAATGCCTGATGTACAAAAACTACAAAAAATATATTTAACAATTTTTTAAAAGTATAATAACTTCAAACAGCAGTATGACATTTAAAAAAATCTAGACAATTCTTCTGATTAAATCCGTGGGCTACATACATTNAAAAAGAAATTACATAAAAAAAAAATTAAAAATAACAATAAAATAAATAAGTAAACATCACTGTGCAGGGAGAAGGGGCCCATCAACCCCACTCCTAATAAGTTTAGGCAATAAGGCGCAGGAGGTCGCGAGGCCATCCCCGTATAAGTCGCCGGGGAGGATTGTAAGGATTGGATTCCGACTACATGGATTGGGATTATGGATATGTGTGTTATTATCTATACTAAGGGTAGAGTTGGACACATAATATGGAGCGTTAGCAATTATTCTGAGAATTTTGGACTGAAAGGATTGTATTCGTTGGATATTGGAAGGCTTAGCGGCATCCCACAGTTTTGCACAGTAGGTAGTAGATGGTCAGTTTGTTTTCTATTGTGAGCTGTGAGCGGCTTACAAAATTTTATAAATTATTTTCAAATACCAAATTAGATCTCTGTAGAAGGAGGTAAATACATTATTAAACATAATTTTCCTTGTAAAATGTTAGCATATATAAAATTTATTAACTTTGAATACCATCGTGTTATACAACTCCTTTTCATAAACTGACAAAAGATAAAATTGATTTTCCAATCTGTTCTTACTCTAAATACTCCTGGTTTTAATTAATATTGGTTTAACACAATAAAAGCAAAGTTTTAAGTGTACATATAAATATTTTAAGTGTGATGGAGTGATAACTCTGCTCCTAGATGGAATAACTATGTGATGGAATGATTAATTTTTTTCATGTGTACTCTCAGGTCTGGCCAAGTATAAATGCCAAGACGTACATAATAAATACAACACTTAGTTCTTATAGCGTACCATTGCGTAGTTTATATTTATATAACATAAATAAGAGAGAGAGTGTTTATATATATATATATATATATATATATATATATATATATATATATATATATATATATATGTAAGTGTGTGAGATGTTTATCTGACAATCCATTGTAGGCACGGTAAAGATCTGAACAGTTTAAAAGTCAAGTTATGGTATCAGCCTGAATAGATTGGTTTCCTTGAGATATATCTGCTAAAACAGAAGAGATATTTATCTCAGCTGACATGGAGTATTATTTTAAAATGAAATACATTATATTTAAACTCAGAGAGAAATTCTACACACATTTATCAAAAGTATTTGACTAGAATTTAGTATTGAATTCTTTAGGAAAACAACGGAAAGTGGCTTTTTGGTCCATTCTATGACGAAGAAAAAATTGAAAAATCGTCTTGTCAGAATAGGAAAAAAGTTATATTGTGGAAACTCCATTTTGATTTTTAATTTAATTGGGTATCCATAAATAGGTATTAAAGAAAAATAAAATAACCTTTGACAATAATAAAGACATAGTGAGTATATACCATGGGTTTTTTAAGTTTCTGTTGAATGACTGGTAATGTAAAAGATGTCCCAAATGTTTTTAAAATACGTAAGCCGATTTTTAGAGTAAAGTATAATTTAATATCCAGATCGTCATGCAGAGGTCATTTAATTTAATGAAAATTATGACCGTTGCATTTTTTAAATATATGTATATGTGCGTGTAATATTGGTGTTGTACATCTATATATTGGTGATATTACGTACAATACAGTATTATATATTATACACTGTGGGATACAATATTGCATTAAAATGTATATGTTATGTGTAACGGTATTTACTAGGGTCGATAATATAGTAAACAGTTCTAGGTAAATAATCTAAAAGTTATTATGACTACCAATGAATATAGAACTATCATACCTTCTTTTATCCGTCTTCATTGGTTTCTGCAAACCATCTTCTGTTGGCAAGCGCTTTCGGACATTACCCATCTTCGTGGCCGAATACATGTAGTCACTGTCTGTATGTTGTATATCTGTATATCTGTTGAATATACAGACAGTGACAGTGACCACATGTATTCGGCCAAGAAGATGGAAAATGTCCGAAAGCGCTCGCCAACACGGTTTGCAGAAACCAATGAAGACGGATAAAAGAAGGTATGATAGTTAAACTGTTATATGTATATATATATATATATATAATTACATAATGCTCTTAAGAAATAAATCTTTTAGTCTTCTTCTTTAATGTCTTCTGAAAAGAATGATAAGAGTGACAAACGGATGTACTTAGAAAAGAGCGAGAATGAGAATTAATTTAGATATAAGTTAGATATACCTGAGGCATTTTATACACACAACTCACATGCGGCATTAGAAGGGCGTATCTGGCATTCATTTACATTCAATTAGAAATAAATTAGACTTCTAATTAATACATGGGATTATGCTCTCTGACAGCATGGAGCTGATAAATAGTGAATGTTGAAGCCCATGAGAGACGTCTTAATCTCAACATACGGCCAGACCATCATATGCCATTAATAGGATATATGAACCACCATTATTAGATATTTTTCGGTAGTTGTGAATATGCTAATGCCAGACTGCTAGTAAGTGAATGATAGCTCATGAATGCATCTATATATATACAAATATATATATATGTATATACCATCCCCGAAAGATGATATAGTTCCTAGTAGTAGTTCTACTGTTTTCCTTGTTTCGGATCTCGGAATTCATTTATTTTTACTATGCAGATTTAAAAGTTAACATCTTCTCATACATACATTTCCCCAAGTAGTAGAGATAAATTTCTTACTCGGAAATCCAAGAGTTTTCACAACAAAGTCACACTAAATTTTATTTGTGCTCATTTGATTGTAAATTCTAACAGATATAGTGCTGAAATATTTTGAGATGTGCTAATTAATTTAGATTTTTAGTAGATACAGCTTTTGACGTAAATGTTACATAAACAAATCCCAAAAAATAAGAACTTAAACTAAATAGATCCCTAATGCTCCGTAACAGGTAAGTTTTAATAATAATTCCATTTCCTTATCTGATGGAACAATGAGCCCCAGAAGTATGGACGTCCATCGTAGTAACATTTATTTGTTGATAAGTATTTCTCGTAAAAATATTATAGAACTTTACGTTAGAAAAATTGCATTTTAGACTGGTTATGTTCTAAAAACTTTTTCTTAACTTAATGAGCAATGATGATTTTACAATTAAAAAATTATTATTATTATAAAAAAAACTCATTCAAGTGTTTGCAATGAAATTTCTTTATTCTAAATTTGGTTTTCGTATTAAAAAAAAAAATAGAAAAAATAGGGTCCGCCTTACTCTTAAAATGATATACTTACTTATATTCCTTTATCTATGTTTTTAGTAAAATTGTATTAAATTACACGTAACACGATTTTTTCGATACATTTCCATTGCTCTAAAGTAGCAAAGATATTTAGATTTTAAATTTTACTAATTTTATAAATTACTTTCCTTACTTTTTGAGTAATAAGTTAATAATAGATTCATTTTATTTTGTCCAAAAAAAACAAAAAAAAAACTTTAAATCGTAGTTTGACTTCATTATTTAAAACATTGTGTGAACCATGAATATACGCCAAGGGAAATCTGTTAAAAATGAAGTGATTGGGCTGTTGCCTTGGAACTGTAATTTTGCTAAAGTGTAGTCGTGTATATTTTCTTCTCGGGTCTCTCTGAACAGTAGTAGCCAATATTAATTATAAGGAGAATTATTAAATGCATGATTGGCAACCTTGAAAAAATAAAAAATCTTTTTTAATTCTGGCTTTAGCGGGGCTTTTTTATTGTAACGGCATAAAACATTTCGCGAGCGACCACGAGCGCGCGTTCAATCGAAGCGTCGTTTAGTTTGACACGTTCGATGTTGATCGTTGACAGAGTTAGTTTTAGTTTTTGTTTTTATTGTGGTCATTTCTTTGGTTAAAAAACTACTTTTGTGCGTTTTAGCGATTTTTGCTTGTGGCATTTGTTATTTTATTGAAAAACTTCTAATTTCTTTATTGTTGGAACCGTTACTTTTTATTATTATGAATAATATCATTTTTATGTTCGTAGAAGACACTATACATTTATATTATCACCATAAATGTGTCTTCTTATTCACTTGTGCCTCCTACGAATGATAGATGCCCTTTCATTGTCCTGCTTTCCCTGGAAGGTCAGAAAAAGGGAAACCTACAAGAAACCTTGCAAAACGTCGTCCCAGCGGGAAGTGTGGAAGTCCCGTCAGTCAAATTAGCCGAAATACAATATCCTTCGATAAATGTCATAATGAATCACCATGTTTTGCTAATCCCCCAGGAATCCCTCCCCCACCATCCCTCTCTCTCCTAATGATGGCATTAAAATTTATAGATCACAAAGGGGTTTTAGGTCGGCAAAGGTGGCGGTGGAGTGGGGAGGGGGCGTTTTAATGAAACACCATCATCAGGGCTGTGACGGGCTGACAGGTCGGCACCCCCTAACACCGGACAAGAACACAACAAAGATGACAGGACGGACACACCCGCAAAGCCCCCCCAGCGCGACAATTTATAACGCGTCTTCCGTCCTCGCATTGTCGTCCTATTCTCTCTCACTCTTGGTCTCCGCTAATCCCTTTCCCCATTCTCTCAGACGTCCATCTCTCTCTATCCCTCATCCTCTTCATTTACATTCATGTATGCTTATTACCCGTGTACACCAAGTGTCAGAGCTCTCCCAGAGAAAGCCGTCTTGCTAACCTCACATTTCTTGTTGGAAAATGTAATTTTGTAAAAAATAAATAAAATAAAATATTGAGTACTCCACTATTACTATTTAAAATTAGTTTAATACAAGTAAAAGTTTTTTTTTTTACTATGATTGTGAAAGTATTTAAAAAGTATTTTTCATTAGTGACTGCTTTTGAACACTGCTATGTTAATAATAAAGATTTTAAATAATTAATTACGAAATCTTTCAATGAAATTAAGCATATAAGTTAAGTCATCAGGGAATCATCACCCATTAGAAGTAGGTGATCTATATTTTCAAGATTTTATTTATCATAAACATGAATTTTAATATTATAACAAAAAGTAAAAATAAAATATCAAAGAAAATTATGTATTTCATATTTAAAAAAGGGAATTTTTGTTTTAATTCCGTTTGTTACCTTGGGTTCCATCTTGACTCACGAATTACATGGAGGAGAACATAATAAAATTAAAAGACAAGAATTCAATCGGCGATATGGACTTCTATACAGACTCAGGAATAAGAAATCCAATCTTACGACTGAAAAGAAACTGACGCTCTACAAAACCTTATTACAACCAATCTGGACTTACGGAGTAGAAATCTGGGGTGTCGCCAAGCCTTCCAACATCCAAAGAATCCAGTCCTTTCAATCCAAAACCCTGAGAATAATCGCAAATGTTCCCTGTTACGTATCCAATTCTTCTCTTCACCACGATCTTAATATTCCTTTTGTTCAAGACCTCATTTCTTCTTGCTTCATCCTTTTCCACAGTAAACTGCCATACCAACCTAATCCACTAGTACAGACCTTGTCTTCCAACTCCACCTCCCCGTCGACGAAGATGGCCCCTGACCTCCTGGGGACATAGCCTGTAAATAATTTGAGAGTGGTGTCATTGGTTCTTCTCTTCTCATGTGATTGACATTGAATTTCATTTTTAATTTCATTGTAATCAAATTACAAAATGGTTTTTCTTATTTAACAGAATGTAATAAATAAATAAAAGTTTATAAAAATTTATTTTTGCACATCATGTGATGCCTTCTTCACGGCTGTGTAATGAGTAATGAGCCACATTCAACCACGAAGAAGCCATTACAAGATGTACGAAAGCTTGGCAAGATATAACTTTCTTACAAATTATATATATAATTAAAGTGAGTCTACACTGCTCTGTGAGAATTTTTCTCTGTCGTCTTTGAGAATGGTGTCTGAGGAATCTTCCCAAAAAGATGGGTTCGATTTCTACTCCCCCATCGTTCTGGAAACTAATTCTTCAGTCTGTCCTTCTTCCATCTCCTCCCCTCACTTCATTTATATTCATGTATGCTTATTACTCGTGTAAGTGTACGTACGTGTAGGGCCGGCCTTCCCCAGGGACTCCTGACCAGCCTTGGCAATTTGCTGTGCACACATTCGTCTGCGTTTCTCTTTCCCGCCATTTCCTCTGGGGTCTCCTGTTTATTATGCCACTCTACCTGTCCGATTGTGTTTGCTCTACCAAGAACGTTGCCTTCGTTATCCTGTTAAGTCTCTTTAATTAACCGATGGAGTGGAAAAAAAAAATCTTCTTTTAAAGAAGTATTCAATTAATTTGAACGTTTGCTTTAAGATTTTAACATTATTTTTATTTAATTTATTCCATTGAAGGTTATGCGATACTGTATTTCTAAAAGGTATCGTTCCTTAGATAAAACTTAAATAAATTTCGACCATTAAGAGCAGATTAAAAGCAGCTACAAGAAAGTTAACGTTAGTACCATGCCGCGGCTTGTGAAAAATTTCAACAGATTTACCAATTCTGCTTTAGAAAAGATAAATCAAAATTTCTAATATATAAATCCCCATAGCGTCCACAACATTAAGAAAAATGTAACAAAAATCGGTTTTTAGTCTTATTTTTTAAAGCTGAATTCGAGTTCGTTAATGGTTGAAATCGGTCAATGTGTGGGGGAAATTATAAGTTGTCCCAAGGTTTAAAATGTTAATATTTTCATTATTAAAGGAGTTACGAAAATAAAATATGTGTTTTAAGTAATTTTATAAGTGCCATATAAATTAAAAATTTTCAAAATACATACATATTAAGAAAGAAGTTATAAAATAAGTGAAATTTTTAACAAGTGTTTGTTTCCCTTTTAAGCAATCAGGGTCATGGAGAGAGGAGCTATCTGCAAGTTGCCATCCCATTCTAAACACTCATTGGTCAGGACAAGCTTTTATTTATAGATAAAAGCTTGCCCTTAGCAGGATTTGAAACCAAAGCGCCAGGATTGCGAGACCTGAACTGATTCAATGAGCTACCCTGGCGCACCAAATATGAGAATTTATTTTCTATTGTTGAGCGGGTTCTCTTATTTAAAAATGTTTTTGAGTGAATGATTTTTTGGTTTAAATGAACTTACCAACACATGTAATACTGACATATTCGTTTATATTCGAGTTTTTAATATAGTTGGAGTAAGTCTATTTAGTAGGGGGAAAATGTAATTTTCTAAAATTTTTATTTTTACAAAAAAAAAACGCTTATAATGAAAGAGTTTTTGAAAACAACTAGGACTTCCCCCACTCTTCCTTCCCTGCCAAAATAGAGCCAGGTTTATTGGGCATTCCTTATGCACCTACTGCTTTCTCTGGTTTTTATTTTATAATCATTTGCTCTCATTTATGTTCCTCATTATGAAACATGGAAAATCCGTTGAGACCACACAACACCTGCGTCACGGACTTTTTTTCGCTTTATTGTGACAGGGTAGTTTACACTATCCGTTCTCGATTATAGTGTATAGAGACACTATTTCGTCATCGTTTTCTTAATTTATTAGTGTTATTTGTATTTTTCAGTGAATGTTAAAGACCTATTTGTGATTAACTAATGCGGATGTGATGGTTCACTTCTAAGGTTCTAAGAAATTTTCTTTAACGGGCACAATTTCTAGCAGCTACACTAATTGACTCAGTCTGTTATATATTAAGAAATATTGTACTTAAAGAGATCAGTTACTGATATTGTATATGATATATGTAGTTCATAGTTGTAATAATTTTGGTAACATATTTCTGTATAATTTTATATATTTCAGGCCTTCATCAGACCAAAAAGGGTGATAGGGATGCATACGAAAGGAGAGTTTGTTGACCGTAGATATTATTCTTAGATGATTTTAGTTGGGGTACGGTCAAGGTAGATCCAAAAAACACAAATTTAAAAAATGTATTTTTTAATAAAGGATTATCTGCTGACGTTTCGGCTTACATTGTAAGCCATCTTCAGAGCTATCATGAAGATGAGAGAGGACGTCCTGTCCCTAAGTTCACATTTCCATGACTAACGGAAGATGAGCTTACAATGTAAGCCGAAACGTTGGCAGATAATCCTATATAAAAAATACATATTTTTTAAATTTTTGTTTTTTCGATCTACCTTGACCGAACCCCAACTAAAATCATCTAAGAATAGGGATACATAGTTTCAAGCAGTCATGATGTAGTCACAATTGAGCAGGTGTCTCTCTCTCCTCATCACCCTATTAGCCCTAATTAAGGACTGAAATTCATGCCGAAACGTTGGGCAAAATTAAAAATTTTTTTTTTTTATGTTATTAATTCTTCAACTACCTAGACCGAATTTCTGATTATATTCTCCATAAAACTTGTAAATATGTAGATAAAACTTGATTGTCAACATATTTACTTTTATATTTTCAAGATATTTCATATTGATGCCTGATGGTTTTCCTGAAAATATTACTCACAAGATACTATGTAAAAAGTGATTATGCATCCTGGAGTGAATGTTTTATCCACAGAATCCCTTTATGCGATTGGTCCCTGAGAAAATCCCAACAGTTTCGTTTTGTTATCCAATAGTTTGTTAGGCTTATTCCGAGTATGGAAGGCTCTTAGCTTTAGAAGTGATTTAAGACAAATCACGTGACCGAGATCGATAGGGCCCCAAGATGTATACAGATAAGCCCGGTGAGGGGATATTGGTTCAGACGTCGCCACGACCCCCAGAGAACGGGAATCGTGTGTCCCCGACTCACGAACCAGTCGCTCAAACTGGCCAGGGGAGGGAGAGAGAGAGAGAGAGGCTATCCCTCCTCCCAGATAGGCTACATATGGAGGGAAACACGTGCCTTCAACATTTCCAGGACGTCCATCTGAACGGAATGTGTCGTCCTCAGATATATCGGCGTAGATAAAAGGGACGTGGACACTTCTGACATCTTCAGAGCCTGAAACATAATGGCCGGCATCCATTAACCCCTTTCACCTACGTCATCAGTTATTGACGCTTTAGAAATTTCTTTTTTTATTTGAACTTTCTTTAAATCACATTCGAGAGCATCAAATCAAAATTATCCCTGAAACAATTGTATCAGTCCAGTACCCCTACCCTCAACAAAATAAAAATTCATCTAAAATTTTTTCAATAATTTTATGAGTTATTAAAAGCTAAGAAAAAATATAATTTATCCCTCTTGTTACATTCCTAAATTTTTATCAAATTATATATGTATAATAACATTAGTGACTGTGATGTGTTATGTAATGTCTAGTAGGTAGGTTTGTAGGGTCTCGACGTCAAATATGGAAAATATTTTCAAAAATTCTTTCATAAAACCACCCCAACAGCTGCATTCCTTCAGAATTCGTTAAATTGTCTAAGATCAAATATTATAATTTCCTTATATATATATATATATATATATATATATATATATATAGACATTTTCGTAAGTAATAGTTTTTTTCCATTCCTTTGTAAAATAAACATTTGAGTTAAGTCATGTAAGTTGTGTGGTGCGTAAAATAATTTATTTTGCATTTTAAGCTCTAAGATATACCTTTACATTTAAAGGTCAATTTAGCTGATTTTCGGAATGTATTTATCATAGTTATTTTTATAAGAAAACTTACTACTTTCCGGCGTCTTAAGAGTACAAAACAACTCAATCCGCTCACTTACATTTTTAAATATCTTCCTTTACAAGCATTTTTTTTTTTTAATTTAAAGATGGTAAGTTATGGTAAACAACATTTTATAACTGGGGCACATGTGTAACTCTTGGAATTTATTCGTTTCTCACGAATAGATGTTCCTCTCAGTCTCTCTCACCTCTGAGTCATGTATGTTAAGAATGGAATGGCAACTTGTAGATAGCCCCTCCCTCCACGACCCAAATTGTTTGAAAGGGAGGCTAACACTTATACAAAATATGTCATCATATGTGTACGTAAAAAGATAAGTCCCTAAGATTTTGAGTGCCTTTTCTTGAACAGTGTTTGGTAAATCACACATTTCTTATTGTTAAATCTAAGATGGCTTAAAGCGTATTTTTCTTCTACTGCGTAAATTTTTGCCAAAAACTAGTAATAATAACGTATTTATGATTATAATATGTGACATACTTTCAAAATCTGATAAAAGAAGACCAAATAGAAAAATTTTTTCTCTATCTAAAAGTTACCTAACATTTTAGCAGTGATATTAGGCTTAAATACCTTCTTTGATGTATATTTTCATAAAGTTATTTTTAAAAAAAAGTATAAGTAACGCAGGAGCTGTGTAAATTTAACAGATTTTCCAAGTCCATTGAAGATGGAGGTAGAAATATGTATAATTGACTCTTACAGGTATTGACACTGAATCAGGAAACGTGGGTTCGAGTCCTTCTGTGGTCTTAACTTTTATTTAAAAATAATAACTATAAGTAAGGTAAGGAGATAACTGACCATCTCCTAGGTGAAGGAGTACATCAATAGTTGAGGTTCGGTCAGAAAGGCGTTTAGAAAAAAAGGCTTCTATGAAAACATTAACACGAATTCAATAATTTATTTTTTCACATAAGACAATTTTTCAAAATTTTTCTCACCATATTGATCTACCTAACGCCAAAATTTATTACATATCAGTTGAGAAAGATATATGACATTAAGAAATAGATAAAAATACTTAAATTTTACTACTATATGTATATGTATACGTATACATATACATATACATATACATATACATATACATATACATATACATATACATATACATATACATATACGTATACATATACATATACATATACATATACATATAC
>KZ808756.1:70215-101734 GCA_000696205.2 Oncopeltus fasciatus
AAAAAAAAAGTATTTTAGAAAAAGGAAAAAAAAAAAAGTTGAAATCTTATTAGGGAAAGATGAAATCGCAGGTACTTCATTAGTGGGACTAAGTAATCAAGTCCTTCGATGGAAACTCGATTTCGTCAAAGATTACATCCGATTCTCAAGCCTCTCTCCCCACCCTGGTATTTTCGGTATTAATTAATGGTGGAAATAGAGTTGATGACTTTTTTCTTACCTAATTTTTTTTTTTTTTTTTTTATCATTCCTCCAACCATAACTTATTGTTTCAGAGCTGAATGTTATAATGAAGATTTTTAACCATCCGCTGTCCCTCTTCAGTTCTAACAGCCAAGAACTTGCTGGATATAGTTAATCTTTACTTCTTATCTGTCACATTTTTTAGTTTTTGTTCTTATTCATTTAACTCGACACACTTTAAAAATATACTCACTTTGAGATTTTCCGCTTGAGGGACAAGCATAGGTTTGTTTTGATATGAGATGTTAGAGAAAACAAAACGCTTTAAAATTAATTGTCATAAAATGTATTCAAACAACTTAATAATTTTTTAGTTATTAGTGTCTTGTTCACGTAGGCTTCTACGGTCGTCAGATGTATTTACCGTTTCTTTTTCCGGGTTGTTCCGTGTCAAATTGTTGATGGTTGCCGAGCACAACATCCTGTGATGGCTTCTTCAGGGCTGAATAGAGAATTACGATGATGATGTGCAAAAGCTCGGAAACCATCAACAACTTGACACGGTCCAACCCGGAAGAAGAAACGGTAATTATATTAAAAAATTAATGAGAGGCAATAGAATAAAAAAATCTATGTGTCCCAGCCAGGAATCGAACCTGGTTCTCCTGCTATCCGCGCTGGTGCATTTACCAGTTATGCTACCACGACGAGCTAGATATCTCACTAAACTCCCTCTACACTAGTCAGAGCCTGGATTTTAATGAGATATCTAGCGCATCCTGGTAGCATAACTGGTAAATGCACTGGCTCGGATAGCAGGAGATCCAGGTTCGATTCCTGGCTGGGACAGATAGATTTTTTTATTCTATCTCATTAATTGTTTAAAATTTACGTGGGATAAAATACCACAACCAAATAAAATATTTAAAAAGGTAAATATATTAGCATCTTATTATTTGAATAAATCAGTAGAACTATACTTGCTATGGTTATTATCATTACTGGACTTATTAAATTCTCAATGGTCTTTCTGCATTATCGGTCTGGTTGTTTCCGTTATTGGATTCGACCAATGGGGTCTGAGAACCTCCCAGAATCTCCCAGCGGTCTGAGACTCGGGCAGTAACACCACCGTGAACTATTCTAATTGTTGGGTAAACGAAACAGTCGGATCCAGCAGTTAGTCGGGCAGGGGCGGGGATCAGATCCAATCAGACGGCGGGTGGTGCCGGCTCGTGTATAATGTCCGCGGGGGTGAGCTTTGTTATAACTGACCGCTTTCGGGGGGAGGAGCACCCCTCAACCCCTTCTGGATTCAGCTACCCCCCGCCCCCCGGGAACTCAAACAAACTCCAACGAGTTTCGGACGGACGGAGAGTACTTCTCCAACATGTTAATCTGCTTTTGAAGTAGACGACTAATTCAGAAGATAAACAGCTAAATTAATCCGTCTGTGCGTGCGTTAATTGTGATATTGAAGCAAATACAGTCTAATTGACAAACACCCGCGTTAATTATAGTATACACAAATGTACCAACTAATGAACAAGCACAATTATCTGTTCAATAAGAAATACAGCATTTTCACAGAAAATTATTCTAGTGACTTTCAATTTTGTTCGTACGACAGGCTTTTACTTGCAAAAAAAAAAAATATTATATTTTGGTAAATATGATTATTTTGTGATATGTTAAAATTAAATTTATGCGTGCATCTATATGTGGCGCAGTTGCCTCAGCATATGTAATACCTTACTGAGAGATAGTCAATATTGCTTATGTTCCTGTAGGCTTCTACGGTCTACATAACAATTTCTTGCCGGTTTGACCATGTAGTAAAGGTTCTTCTTGGCAATCTCTCACACATCGAGTGATGGCTTCCTCAGGGATGAAAGTAGAATGAGCTCATTACGGCACTCGTGTACTTACTGTAGTTCAGATTTTGGGAAGAAAACTTCCTAAAGATATTTTGAAGAAGTAATTTTTCCTAAATCATTGGCTGACAACATACAGACAATAACGAAGAATAATTAATGTAGACACTTATGAATTTAAAATTTCAATTCGAAGAGAGATTTTCAGGATTTATTGCTTCATGACTCCTACAGCAGCACTGATGAATGTCAGCGTCAGGTTCTATAGAAATCAATATAAATGCACTTAATCTCATTGGCCACAAGTTTCCTTAAGTGGCTATGTGCTGGCAGGGTTAGATGTCTCGACACCCTCTCTCTCTCTCCTAAGATGGCCGCGATAAGGAGGCGGGGCGATTGTAAGGAAATGCGTAAGGCTGCCCCACGGATGCAGACGTTGCTAGAAGTGCGTCTAGGGCTTATCCGGGTACGTCCGGACGGGCACGTACCAAGGCGAGCGGGAGGTTCGGACGGGCGCCGTATCTGTCGGATCTCAGTCGAACAACAGACGATCGGTACGTACCCATTGTTCCCGGTGCACGATAAGTTGAGTCGTGGCTTATTCAAAGCCCCTCGTGTTTCTCTGGATTTATTGTCTTTTGTCTCCAGCGTCCCCGGCCGGCGGGCCCAAAGACCTCTGCAAAAATATACTTATATGCCTCCTCGCATGTCGCTCTGCTCCGAATGGGGCACACCGCTAAAACAGATGAGGGCCGAAGAGGTGTGAAAGTGTTTTCAGTCTTCTCTCCTGCCATTGTCAGGATTATCTCTAACCTTTTGTTCGTTCTTCTGATGGAATTTAAACAATGTGTGCTATTGTCCAATAAAGTGGCTACGATTTGCATTAAATGAACTCAAGCTTCACAGAACACTATCTCCTACCCTATCGATAGTATAAATTTCGACCAATACATAGCAAAAGATAAATTCAAAGGATATTTTTGTCCATTTCTTTTAATGTATTTCTTTTTTTTTTTAACTTTTTTTACCGCTTATGAATTTTAGCAAAACTATAATATATATTCCTCGTGAAATTTGTTATTTTGTGTTTCATAAAATTCCATCGTTAAAAAAAATTAAACTTCATATATATATAACATTTTTAATTATAAGACTATAATTCTTTAAATGCATAGGAAACGAAATTACTTTTATAATTAGTACCTTCCAATAGAATAAAAGGAAATAATAAAAACCGTAACATTGTTTTCAACTGTGAATCCCTCTGTTAGCAGTGAACAGTAAACATATGTTACAATATAGTATTTTCAATTTATAAACAGGCAATCATAAATCAAGAAACTAAAGCAAAAAAAAACTCTAAAAGACTTTACTGCGACCAATTAGAACTTAAGGTACAGAATTTTGGGGTTCCGCTAAGCCTTCCGAACGACCAATACAATACAATACAATCATTTCAATTGAAAGTCCTAAAAATAAATATAAGGTATCAATATTTTGTCTCTAACTATTTCACTATTTTTTCTAATGATTAAAATGTTCCATTGGAATAAGACCTCTACCACTACTCGCTTAACTCCTATTTCTCCCAAATCCATCTGCTCAATGCTTGTCTTCGGACTCTAAGCCTTCCCTTCGCCTAAAAATGGCATTAAGTCCTCCTGGACCTTAATGCCTAAATTTACTTGTGGTATGGTTAATTTTCTCCCTCGTAATTTCATTATATTACAAAATGTTTTAAAATACATTTCTAATAAATAAAGGTCTATGTTAAATTATATATATGATTCAAGCTCTGTTTCCACTGGACATGTTCTGAAATAATTTTTCCAGAAAGACAAATAAATAACTGTATCGTCGTATTAGGTTATTAGACACCCCTCCCCCCTTTTTTGAGGATACTACTTTAAAACGAATGATGATAGTAATGCTTAAAATGTCCTTCAAAAACACCTACACGATTTTCTATCTCAGCTTGTTCACTTGATATTTTCCGTTTTGGATTAAATTTTCCTTTGAATATATACAATGAAGCTAGTCGTAGTTTTCTTCTTCGTTTCCTCAAACTCGTGTTCCCAAATGAATTTGCTGATCCGTACAATTTTTAGTTATAAATGTTTTTTTTAATTTTTTTTTTATTTGTGGAGGACTAGAATACTTCAATAACTTGCATATCGCAGCGGGTGTCTTGCAGTGGGTGTTCTTGGGCCCTATCCTTTTTCGTACTTTACAGTTTCCACAGATGCAAACACTCTCCTAACTGGCAACAAAAGAATTGTTTCTTTCCGTTTTGAACATAAATACATCCCCCACAATTAACAGGACTTCCTTGACTTTGCATAACTAACGCGCAGAGTATAAGCAATATCCAGATGGGATTAAATGCCTACTATGCCCCCTTCTATCTTTGGAAGCATTCCATTCACAATATCAAATAATATTGCATTATTTGAACTAATTTTCTGCGCTATCTTGGACTCTCTTGTCCTGTGTGTCGCTCACAAAAAACGAACTTCCAGCATTATTTTTTGTCTGGACATACAGAACTCTTGATCACCAACGATCCTTCCAAAATCCTACGAAAGTAATTCTTCTATTCCCAAACCCCTTGAAGAAAATTTATATAATACACTTTGTTGATAAAATTTTACCTTTTTTTTTTTTTTTGTTTAATATAAATTATTCTTTCATTAACTAAGGTCTTACTTGTTATCAGAATATTTCTAAATATTTAAAATTTGAATGGTGTGAGTGAGTTGTCATGACAATGTCTGACGTGTAAGTGAGGAGGCAAGTTGGGTTGAAACATGACGTCGCTAAAGTGAGGTTCTTTTAGACCCAGGCTCCTGCAGGACCAACAAATCCCAAACTTTGTCCTGTCAGCTCACCTTAGTGCTCAACTTCATCCTTCCAGTGAGCCGTGTGGATCCTCATCAGGTTGTCCAGAAGATCATGGGCTATCAACAAATCGGCTAAAACGTTCGACGATTGGGGAGAAAGGGTAAATTATTTTGTATAATTCCGTTAAAAATGTACGTTGTATGTAATGTCAGGTATTCCTATTGCTTCAGAGGGAAAATTATTTTGCGTCACTTTCCTGAGCCGTTTAAAGAAAGGAATAAGTGATAATAAAATAAAAACAATTATGCCTACGAACATAAGTTATATAAAACTTAAAAAGAATATAAGTTTTAGTTTTTTTTTTTTTTGTATAATTAATAATTAAAAATAAACAATCATAGAAGGCATTTTTTCTTAAGTACTTCTACAACAACAAAAATTTGAATATAAAGATCTAGATCAGATCCTTTGTAGAAGAAGCTAAAATATGATCCTTTCAAAAATTTTAACTTATTTCTTCGATTTATATGCATTAGTATTCGAATTATAAAATAAGGAAACTAAATTCAGTATTTAAATTTGTTTTTGAAAACAGTAGGAGAAGTTTGTGGGGGTGAAAGAAATGTCAAGATTGAAAATATAGTAAATTTGTCGTTCTGTGAGGCTTGTAAAGGTATTTAGGGTTTCTGTATGATTTCTATATCAGAGGTAGGTTAAAATTTATTACCTTATATTACCTCTATTCTCATTTGGGTATCAAAAACGTTAAATAGAAATAGTAGATGTGCATGTTATTTTCTAATGTCCTATAACAGTTTTTCTATTAAAAAAAAAAAAAACTCTTAATAAAATGATATTTACGAATATAAATTAGCTTCCCCTACTCTTACCTCCCAGCCAGTCTAGAGCCAGGCCTTCTATGCTAAATATTCTCCCCAGCTTAAAAGATGAAAGTTGCGAAGTTTGTCATAATATATTATTTACATTGCTTAAAATGGAAGAATACTTTTAAGAAATCAGTCTTACAGTATAAGTATTATGTAAGTAAATACAGTACCATTATGTTGTTAGTAGTTATGTATTTATTATTCCCTTCATTGCAGATTGGGGCTTAGACCAAGGGTAGAATTTACTCCTAACTATCCTCAGTTTTCTGGCATTAATAGTATCTTATTTTATTTAAATATGATAATAAAGAGAGCCACCTTAGAATTATTATTATTAAGTCCTTTCCTTTATAATGTTAATAACAAATTAATAAAATTATAACAAGACTCATTATAAAATATATTCTATTGAGGAAGGGTCATAATCATTTCGTTTCTTTAAGCCCTCTGAAATGGATACTAGTCTCTTCAGACCCAACATTTCCTTCCTTGTTATTTGAATATATAAAAGGAAATAATAAAAACCGTAACATTGTTTTCAACTGTGAATCCCTCTGTTAGCAGTGAACAGTAAACATATGTTACAATATAGTATTTTCAATTTATAAACAGGCAATCATAAATCAAGAAACTAAAGCAAAAAAAAACTCTAAAAGACTTTACTGCGACCAATTAGAACTTAAGGTACAGAATTTTGGGGTTCCGCTAAGCCTTCCGAACGACCAATACAATACAATACAATCATTTCAATTGAAAGTCCTAAAAATAAATATAAGGTATCAATATTTTGTCTCTAACTATTTCACTATTTTTTCTAATGATTAAAATGTTCCATTGGAATAAGACCTCTACCACTACTCGCTTAACTCCTATTTCTCCCAAATCCATCTGCTCAATGCTTGTCTTCGGACTCTAAGCCTTCCCTTCGCCTAAAAATGGCATTAAGTCCTCCTGGACCTTAATGCCTAAATTTACTTGTGGTATGGTTAATTTTCTCCCTCGTAATTTCATTATATTACAAAATGTTTTAAAATACATTTCTAATAAATAAAGGTCTATGTTAAATTATATATATGATTCAAGCTCTGTTTCCACTGGACATGTTCTGAAATAATTTTTCCAGAAAGACAAATAAATAACTGTATCGTCGTATTAGGTTATTAGACACCCCTCCCCCCTTTTTTGAGGATACTACTTTAAAACGAATGATGATAGTAATGCTTAAAATGTCCTTCAAAAACACCTACACGATTTTCTATCTCAGCTTGTTCACTTGATATTTTCCGTTTTGGATTAAATTTTCCTTTGAATATATACAATGAAGCTAGTCGTAGTTTTCTTCTTCGTTTCCTCAAACTCGTGTTCCCAAATGAATTTGCTGATCCGTACAATTTTTAGTTATAAATGTTTTTTTTAATTTTTTTTTTATTTGTGGAGGACTAGAATACTTCAATAACTTGCATATCGCAGCGGGTGTCTTGCAGTGGGTGTTCTTGGGCCCTATCCTTTTTCGTACTTTACAGTTTCCACAGATGCAAACACTCTCCTAACTGGCAACAAAAGAATTGTTTCTTTCCGTTTTGAACATAAATACATCCCCCACAATTAACAGGACTTCCTTGACTTTGCATAACTAACGCGCAGAGTATAAGCAATATCCAGATGGGATTAAATGCCTACTATGCCCCCTTCTATCTTTGGAAGCATTCCATTCACAATATCAAATAATATTGCATTATTTGAACTAATTTTCTGCGCTATCTTGGACTCTCTTGTCCTGTGTGTCGCTCACAAAAAACGAACTTCCAGCATTATTTTTTGTCTGGACATACAGAACTCTTGATCACCAACGATCCTTCCAAAATCCTACGAAAGTAATTCTTCTATTCCCAAACCCCTTGAAGAAAATTTATATAATACACTTTGTTGATAAAATTTTACCTTTTTTTTTTTTTTTTTTNCTGTCGTTGGACTCCAATCCCTACAACCCTCCTCGGCGACTAAAACGGAGACGGCCTCGTGACCTCATCGGCCTTCTTGCATTGGAAATGGGAATGCAATTTATTTAGAATGGGGTCAATGAGCCCCTTCTCCTTGCAATGTGCCATCTATTTATTTCATTTTTAATTTTTGCATATATGTATATTACACTGAGCATTCAAATTACAAGTTGTTTATTAGCCGAATGTAATAAATAACAATTTTTTATATATAAAATCCATTGTAACTTTAATACATGATTTTTAACTTTTAAGTATATTAGAACCTTTTAAAAACTTCTAGATTAAGAAATCATTGACAAAAAAAATTTTTTTTTCATATTGTCTTAAATTAGAAAATCTTCATCTCGACCGCTTCTAGTGTGGATATTTATTTTCAGTACTCCATGGAATTGTGGAGGATTGTTGGGTTTCTACGGTAAAACATCATTCTCAATTGAGCGCTCAGTTTCTCTCCAGCTTGACTTGAGAGTATAAGTTTTATTTCTCTCTCCCCACCAACCATCTCCCACTTTCTCTCTCCTCCTTTACGCATCTCTCCTCGGTTCTCCCCCTCTATCGCTCACTCTCTCTCTCTCTCTCTCTCTCTCTCTCTGCCTCTCGCAGTCATAAAACCCGATGAAATACACCTTCACCTTGACATGGCTTAATTAAATCTACTCTTCTCCCGCCCCCCTCCCCATTCACCACTCTCTCTCTCTCTCTCTCTCTCTCTCTCTCTCTCTCTCTCTCTCTCTCTCTATCTGGACGGCTGATAGACTCTTTACGATACGAGTTGCTGTCTGCTTGAAATATCGTGGCGAGCTATCGTAAACCCATCCTTCCCCCACCACTAGTCGGGATTCCTTCTTCCTGAACCGATTAACGCTTTACAACCTGATTATGGGATAAATCATGCAATAAAAAAAATAAACATAGAAGCCGTACTTTCGAATGTAAAATTGTGAGACTGTAAATTTTATTAGTTAGGCCTTTGTTTTGTTTTTTTTACATATATAATTCTTTCCTTACTTGTCTACCAGATAGTTGTATCGGATTTAATTAAGAATAAACACAAATACTTCTTATAAATTATTTACATACAAAACTTATCAACTTGACAGTTGTGAAGATAATTTCAATATTTTTTTTATTGTTTTATCCTTTTTCTAGACATAAATAAATATGTCTTATCCTTTAAATACATTATACATTCTTGTTTCATAATAAGAAACAGTAAATTTTTCCTATTAAATTTTATAAACTGTTCTAGAAATAGTTGTTTGATCATCGAAATTTGCTTTATTATTTCTAACGTTTCGGCCTAAATTGCAGGCCTTCTTCTGGACTGAGTGACAAAAGAAACATGTAAAAATGTAAAATAAAAGGAATAAATAAAACAATAAGAGTGTGAGTTATCAAAAATATTAAATCCCTTACCTTCTTCATATAAATTATTCCTTCTCTATTAAATTTACAATATTTAAAACAATTTACACAATTTTCATCTCTTGTTGCAGGTTTTTGAATTTGTAATCCGATTTAAGGGTAGAGGGTCAATGGCCTCATTATATTTTCATTATAATCTCTTGTAGAAGCGTAACAGAAGACACGAAACAAGTGGAGAACAGTCAATTGAAATTGTCTGTAGTGTAGTTATTGACCTTCTGTTTTTATGTCCTAAACTTATTTTTATTATTAACTTATTTGAAATAAATAATATTAGGGAAAGCTCAAATATTTACAAAATAACCAATCATATAGTGATGTAAAGTAAACATGATCAGAATCAAACATGATATATACTTTATTTCTGACACAAAATCATTTTGAGAATCATTAATGGAGCTGCAGCTTAAACCGAGCATATCCTTAGATCATAGTTAATTAATATTTATACTTAAATATGAAGTACAGATAAAACCAAATAGATTTATATTTGGAGTGGGGGTCATCATAACTTGAAATGAAAATAAAAAAAGAGTTTTATAACTCTAGCCAGAATTACTGGTTAGCATAGTTCTCTTGATAAAATTGAAGTTTAAAGATAATGAGATTATTAGTTTTTTCAAGTAAATCTAATTATTAAGAGTGAGGGATTGTACAAATTATTATTTAACTATGCTGCTAGATTTTAAAACAAGAACCAAAATTGTTCCTATTATTTTTTTTATTACATATTATGTAAATATTAGACATTTGTACAAGTGTCAAGTGTCATATTAATTTTTTTTTGTTGTCGGTCAAGTTTGATCCAAAAAATATAATTTAAAAAAGGTGTTTTTTTTTAAATTTTATTTATTTTTGGTATTTAATCCCACGTAAATTTTACTAATTTTTAGTACAAGGGAAAATAATAAAAAATCTAACTGTCCCAGCCAGGACTCAAAACTGGATCTCCTGCTATCTTGGCCGGTGCATTTACCAATTGCCGACGGTCCCGGTAGCATAATTGGTACAGTTGGATTTTTTATTCTTTTCCCTTGCACTAGAAATTAGTGGTGTATTTTTTTAAATATCTGCCAACGTTTCGGCTGACATTGTAAGCCATCTTCAGGTCTGTTGAAATACAATCTCATAAGAATAAAAAAATTAAATGTTTTACATTATTATTACATAGAATTGCCTTCTCAGTCATGAATATGGGATCCTGGTGACACTACGTCCCCAGTCTTCTTCATGGTAGGTAGGTGTGGTGAATTATATTTTTTTTGTATTTTGTATTTTCTATATATTCCACAGACTTTTGATATCACATTAGATTTAGTTATTTCAATTCTATGTAATAATATTGTAAATCATTTAATTTTGTATGGTTTTTTTTCTTATGCCATAGTATTTCAAAAGCCCTGAAGATGGCTTACAATGTAAGCAGAAACGTTGGCAGATAATTTAAAAAATAAACATTTTTCAAAATTTTTTTTTGTTTTTTTTGGATCAACCTTGACCGAACCCCAACAAAAAACATCTAATAATGAAAATATTAGACATTCTTCTTCCAGTTTCTCGAACCGTCACCTCCAACTCGTAAAAGTAATAAATACTGCAACAAATTAGTCAGGCCGGGATTTGGGTCAGAGAGGCAATTCATTCTTCCGGAGTGGTCTTAAGCAAAGGGGGTTGGAGTAACTTAACTCGGTGGTAATTAAAACCACACAGGGGGCATAACTTGCAGACGACTGCCAGTCACAGTGAGGTTGGGCAGTCACTCTCTCGCCCCCACTCCTTCTCCAACTCGCCGGTTTTGTCTTGGCCACGGGAGTTGAGGGGCTCTTAACGGGGTTTCCCGGCAGCCGCCCTGATCTTGACGTCGTTCTGCCTTAGCGGCTGGACGAGGACTCTCCCATGAGGAAAATTCGGCTTGTCTCTGAGAGATGTCGGAAAAGAGCAAAGTTCTTGCGAGCTACAGCTGCAGAAGCGAGCGGGGATTTAAATGTTCAAGATATTCTCCATGAAGTAAAAGTTGTCCCGTCGTATAACTGAGCTAATATTGTAATTTATTTGGGAAAAATACTCATAGGGAATTATTTGTATAATATCAAACCGACGATTTAAAATCACACAAAAATAACACATTCTGAAACAGATCCTAAGCTTGGCCCATCTAAGCAAATTGAGCTAACTAGAGTTTCAATTTAAGTGAAGGTAAAAAAAACACTAAAATATATGGGTGATGTTGGATGTGACACTTGTGTAATCTGAATTAAATGTTTAAAAATCACCGAAGTGTCCCTTTGGCGCAGTGGATAGCGCGTTGGACTTCTAATCCAAAGGTCGTGGGTTCGATCCCCACAAGGGATGTATACTTTTTTTTTTTNCTTTTTAATTTTTTAATTAATTAATTAATTTGGTACACTACTTAATTAAAAACCTATTGAATAATGTAAATTAAAGTAAAGCAAATTATTGTAATTGTCAATTTGGATATATATCATTAACTGTGAATTTTGTATTGAAATAACTATTTAATTGTAAAAAAAAAATAAATAAATAAATAAATAATTGGATAAGTCAAAGTTTTTCCAGAACAGGAATTTGTGTGGAAGTCAGACGTTTAATGGATTAGTAGGACACATTTCAAATAATGTCCCATGTAAAGAGAAAATAACAGTATTCTATAACAATTCATTGCTGTTGGCAGATAACGTACATAAATATATTAATAAATAAAATCTATAAGCTAAATATTTATTACTTCTTAAGATTCCTTTTATCTATTATTTAATTCATTCCCAACATTCATGAAATTCAAAATAACTTACTTACTATCGCAATGCCTAAGTTAAAATTTAGAATTGTAATTCCATTTTGCAGACTGAAGACTGAAAAATATAATTATATTTATTTATTCTAATACACAAATGATATTTCCATTTTACAAAAGTAAAAAAAAAAAAAAAAAGAAGAAGAAATCTAGCTCTATTGTGTGTTTATTTAAATTTTTTTAGATGTACCATTTCGAGAGGTACAGCAAAAATAGGTATTCATACACTTACAAATACTGCCGAACATGGAAAAAGTATAAAATATGAATACTCTCATACCTTTTATAATCCGTCTTCATTGGTTTCTGCAAACCATCTTCTGTTGGCGAGCGCTTTCGGACATTGTCCATCTTCGAGGCCGAATACATGTGTTCACTGTCACATGTATGTATTCAACTTTTGATTTGACCGTGACAGTGAACACATGTATTCGGCCAAGAAGATGGACGATGTCCGAAAGCGCTCGCCAACTGAAGATGGTTTGCAGAAACCAATGAAGACGGATTATAAAAGGTATGAGAATTCTATATTCATTGGTGGTAGAAATAACCCTTTAGATTATTTACCTAAATATGAATACTGTATTAGTTGTGGTCTTTAATCCCACATTCATTTTATACAATAAATGCAAGGGAATATAATAAAAAAATGTACTACCTTACTTATACTATCTTGCTGGTAGCATGCCAGCCCGGCTAGCAGGAGATTGGGGTTCGTTTCCCGGCTGAGGTAGTACAATTTTTTTTATTCTATCCCCTTGCATTTCTTGTATAAAATATATTTTTTTACGCATTTGTTATAGTTTTTTTTTTTTTTTTTTACAGCACTTGACATCACATTTCTTTTAGTTACGTCAATTTTATGTAACATTAATGAAAATCATATAATTTTTTTTGTTTTTCTTATGACTTTGTATTTCAACAGCCCTGAAGACGGTTTATAATTTAAGCCGGAACGTCGGCAGATATTAAAAAATACATTTTTTAAAATTGAATTTTTTTGGATCAACCTTGATCGAACCCAAAAATTATTAAAATTTTAAAATATTTTANTCAATTTAAAATTAAAAAAATTATTTTTGTTAATGTATATTAAAAATAAATAAATTCCACAAAAATTTTTATGTTTACCTGATGTAAATAAAGAGAGAAAAAAAAATTTTGGGGTAGGGGGTAGGGGACTCGAGAGACGCCCTCTCCAGCCTTCCTTCTCGTCTCGGTATCTCGTGTAAGACTCTGTGAAGGACACCATCAGTTACCCGGGAGATGTGCCTCTTCTGATTTAGGTCAGCGATTAGAGTTCGGACCCGGGACGGACGTTGATACAAGGTGCTTGGGGAAGGGGATGTTGGACGATCATCCTCTCTTTCTCTCTCCTCCATCTCATCTCTCTCTCTCTCTCTCTCTCTCTCTCTCCAGAATTCACTCTTGCTCTTTCTCCAGTGGTTTATTGCTTTGTTTTTCCGTCAAGGGAGTGGAGGGGAGGAAGGTATGACCCCCCCACCCCACCACACCCCCCGTCTGAGACCTCTCGTACCTCCCCTCCTCCCAACTCCACAAATCTTGACTGGGACGGAGGGGTGGAGGACGGAACAAACAGGGACCATCTTCACATTTGTATCCCCTCCCTCATTCCCTCCGACTGGATTATTCCAGGCCATTCGTCCATCTCAGCCCCCCTAGCTCGTCCTCAGCTGAGCTGAGCTATCCTTTTGCAATGTAAAGCTGCCTTGGTCATTTGTTACCATGTTACAAAAGTTGACCTGAACTCATGGACAGATATCACAAATTAATGATATACCCACTTCGGCTGTAACCTATCACAAACATATTACCATAATGAAAGTTTTTTTTTTTTTTACCTTCTCTTGTCATCCTTTATTCAAATACCTAAAGATCAATGTGAAGTTATTTTATCTTAACATTTGCCTAAAACTGTTAAAGTTAATAAGATAACTTAATAAAAAATAAACAACTTATGGAGATGTTTGAATTATCGGAATAATTTATCAGTATATAATTATTTTTATATTTATTGGGGAAAAGTGCGGTGATAAATTTTCAAGAACTAATAATAAATTTGGATAGGAATTTTTCTGTCCTGCATTTTAACAAAAAAATTTATTGTTGTTAACTAGAGGCTACTGTCTTATATAATGGGATAATTCTGTTGAGGAGTTTATTGAGTAACGGGTATTTGGTTTTGAAATATTGAAAGAAACCATCTACTTTCAACGATGAGTTGTCATTCTGGCTAGTGGTATCTGCTTTGATGATCATGTAAGTGATGATGTGATGGTACGGTTTTGTGGTGGTGATGATGTGACTACATAGAACATCTAGGAGGCCATGTTGCAACCCTGAATCAGGTGAGAGGTCTTTGTAAGGAGCTGGACATTGTAGGAACACAATTCCTAGTTGTGTAGTTCAAACGGAGAGTTTTTGACAGAAGAGATTATTAGTAGAGAATTTGTTGGTTTTCGGTAATAATAAATTCTCTATCAATAACCTCCATTTGGTATGTTATAGAATATTACATTATGTTATTTAATATATACATCCAAAAGTATTAATGAAAATTAAAATTTTTTATGTCGAGAAGACCAATTTAAAAAACTCAATAAATAATCTTTGTTTGCTCTGATAGTTTTGGTCTACTTTTGATGTCTATATAAAAATAAAAATAAACTAAATATTTCCCCCCAAAAAATTAAAAGAACAAAAAAACAATGGAGAAACTCCCGCCACTAAAATAAAAAGAAGAATACAAATAAACAACTAGCGGCGACTGAGGTTTAGAACTTTGATACCCATTTGAATAAATCACATTAAAAGGCTCTTAAGATTGGAGTAATTGTAATTTAATTATCCAATAAAACTAATGGCTTTTTCGTAAATATGCAAAGTGCAATTTTATTGTGCATTTAGACCCTCTTGTACTTTATAGTTTTGTAATAAATGTTGTCATTTATTTATGAAACCTTACATGCATTACTATTAATTTTTAAGTGATATTAAACGTGTTTTAATATATGTTTAGGTTATATTTATTTATATTATTAATTATTTACAATAAATTTTTCTTAAGGAAATACATAAGTAAGAAATGCATACTATCCTCCATCACCCAGAAAAAATTTCTCTTCCATAATAATATACAATAAGTGTAAACAATGAATTTAATTTGAAATAGGATGATAATAATAATCATTGGATATATATCTCTTCGGGATTTTAAGGAATATCAATGTTACAAAATTACACTCATTTCCCACCAAAATTAGTTATTTTCTACTTTTCAATACGAATGTAAAAAAAACAAAAAAAAAAAAAACAATATTTTTAAATACTGATTTTAGTTGTGGAATTTAAACCAACGTTAATTTTATACAGGGAATGCAAGGAAATAGAATACAAAAATATTACTACCTCAGCCAGGACCTGAACCCGGGTCTTATTAGTTATGCTAACCATTACACCACCTTGGGGATTTAGACTCGGAGTAAAGTGCAGGGAGCAGAAGAAATTATCTAGCTAGCCTTGGTGGTGTAATGGTTATCATAATTGCCAGGAGAGCAGGAGACCCGAGTTCAAGTCCCTGCTGAGGTAGTAAGATTTTATTTATTCTATTTCCTTTCATTTCTTGTACAATATTGTTAATTCTTTATGATTTCCTCACCTCCCCGTCCTCGTCATTATCCCTTGGGCTATACAGGGTTAATCAGTTTATTTAATAATAAAATAAAATGATGATGTAGAAACTAAAATCAGATAAAAAGCAGATACTCGAATACAAATATATTCACAATACATTTAGTTTTTTGATTACTCGAAAAAAAATTGGCTTTCTTTTTTATAATTGCTTCTAACGAAATTTAAATTTATTGCGCTTTAAATGTTTCACATTGAATAAGACATTTTTTTTTGGCGTGTATTACTCGTTGACCCACACAAGAGAATTTTAATTAAAAGAACACTTAACATTCCCTTGAAATAAATATAAATTCACTTCAAAATATTGGGCTAATATAATTCACTCATAACTTTCGTCTGATGGATATCATATTCCTCCTTCCCTTCATAATATCTAGTCTGGCAGAAAAGGCATTCTGGATGGATATAATTTAAAGTGGATATTTTTTAATTAAACGTGGCTATACTTTTGCCCTTTTCCCCTCTTTTTGTCGTGCTTTTATTTTTTTTATTTTTTTTTTTTTTTTTAACGCGGTCTCCTTTTAATGTCGCGACGGGGTTGGGAATTATATATATTGCGTTTTTGGTCAGGAGAGGTGTTGCGGTTAGTGGCCTGCGGTCTCTTCCCGAAAAACGTAATATACAACACAGGGCCCAACTCTTCTCCCTGGAGGACAGCTCAGAAGAATTAATCGGAATTGTGGCACGTCACTCAGATTATTTACTGGCTTAAGCTGTTCAGTGTAGAGAATATGGATACATATTGAAAGGTCCCATAAGATCATGTTTTTTTTTTAATTATTAAAAGTCAAATTATGCGTAAGTATTGAGAAAACTTGTTATTTCTACTGTATTATTTTCTTTTTTGAGCCTTTGTAGTGATTCAACTTAAATTAAAATATCTTAATAAAAATTAAATTGAAAGTTCTTGAGTAATTGTGTTCAAAGAACGCTCATTAATCAAAATATCCATCTTCACTGCTTGTCCTACGTCTATGGGTGACCATTATATTGCTTGGCTCGTTCTCTTTACGTAAGGATTGCCTCTGTGGAGGTTACATTTTAATTTTGTTAGTAATATTGTAGTCATACAATACGGTTGTCTCCTGCGGTACATCCTCTTCATCGGCTTCTGCGATGTGCTTAGGGATGGAATCACTGACGAGTTGGAGCTTGTTGAGTGGGCATTACTCTGCAGCGAGCTAAAAACTGATAAAATGGGTTCAGAATAGACTATTGTTCCTCAATAATTTATGAAATTATGATTAAATAATTCACTAATTATTTATGATTACTGATTATTATAGTTGGTTAACATCATGGTCTAAAATTGGTTGGTCGAAAGACATCAAGGTTAAAGCTTTTTCTGTTTTTTTCTACTAGCATGAAAATATAATGTTTTATCTGACTATTATGTAATAACATAATTGTTTATTTTAATTTATCAGCCATTAAGGAAAAGTAAAAAAAAAGATTTTTTCTCATTTAAAATGTCCACTGCACATTTTATATGTAAAGCTAATTTTTTAAACTAAAATGTCATTCTAAAATATATTTAAAAAACAAATGGACTACTGAGGTTTAAATAAAGCATTCTTCTTTAACATGTAATGTTCACATAAGTAAACAGAAGAGAAATACATTACTTATGGTAGAAATTTGGGAACACACTTTTTTTTTCCTTCTTTTTCAACATAAATTTTTTTTTTGCCTCTATATCAACATAAAATATTTATTTAAATTATATATATATGTATTTTTGGTGATTACCACCAAGATCTTAATACATACAATTATCACGGAGATTTAGAGACACACTTACACATAATACGATGTATTTCATAATATAATTTATTTCAGTAGCTCTACTCAGTGGACTACATAGACGTTTGCTTACCTTCTATAATTTAATAAAATAATATTTCATGGTATAATTTATTTATTAAAAAGTGTGAGAATGAGAAAAAAATAAATTGGGCATTCCAACTTTTTTAAGACTTATCCGGAATAATGTAATATACAATATGGGGCCAAGCACTTAACCGTGTAGGATACGCCCGAGAAATTAATCCTATCCCTCTGCTTCATCCCAGAGTTATTTATTGGCTTGAGTCATCAGAAGCAAAGCATTGTTTCGCCCTCTCTCCTCCTCCTCTTACTCTCTCTTTATCATGTGAGTGCGTGTCCCTCCAGATTATTTACGGGCGAGTTTTAATGCCGCGTCAACTCTAAATCAAGCTCCCCCCTACCGGAATTGACGTTTTTAATTCTTAAAGGGCCCCTGCTGGTTGGCCGACCCTAATCAGACCTTCGGGCCCGCGAGCGTAGACTGACAGAGATAATGTTCGACGCGAAGAATTATGTTTCTTTCATACACCCTTCATGCATCACTCTCTCTCTCTCTCTCTCTCTCTCTTCTTGTATAATCACTGCTTGATTAAAACATATAAATTCTCACTAAGAGACATTTGTTGAATGCCTTCTCGATTTCATATATAAGATCTATTATTGATTTTCTGTGACTTTTAGCAAATTTACCATATGTTCAAGATGCAGATTTTTAATTTGTGAATTATAATTGAATGATTTATCATACAATTTAAATTATTTGCAAGGGAACAGAATAAAAAATCTAACTATCTCAGCCAGGGCTCGAACCTGGATCTCCTGCTATCCGGGCAAACGCATTATCCACTTACAACACCGAGACTAGCCAGGTAACCTATTAAATTTCCAGCACAAGTGTCGAGAGCCTAACTTTCGAGAAAGAGGAAAGTTCAAAGGAGCTGACATTTTCAAGCTATTAAAACGACTTTTTAATTTTTTTTAATTTTATAGAAAATATTTTTATTGTGGTAATAATTTTAAAGAATTAAATATTAGCGAACAGAATAAAAAATCTAAATGTTTCAGCCAGGGCTCGAACCTGGATCTCCTGCTATCCGGGCAAGCGCGATAATGACATTAGCTCGACCGCTCCTTCGAGTATAAGACGATGTATTCCTCATTCTTAGGTTAGACTCTCGACACTTGTGCTGGGAATTTAATAGGTTATCTGTCTCTCCCGATAGAGTAAACGGTAAGGCACAGTCCCGGATAGCAGAAGATCTAGGTTCGAGCCCTGGCTGGGACAGTTAGTTTTTTAATTCTATTCCCTAGCATTTAATTGTTTAAAATTAATACCACAATAAAAATATTTTTTATAAAATTTAAATTTTCATTTGCATTATTGGAAATTCTTATAATTGTGAGAGCTGGGCACTCTAGATTTTCTTAAAACCTTAGATGTGTTCTGAAATGACTGTCATTTGGCTTGATTGCCCCAAGAATGAGATGATCAAAAATTTATAGAAGCATGTCTTATAGTTATCATATTTTTCCTTATTATTTATCTTAATTTTGTTTTTTATTACCATGAACGCTTCACGACCTTGTAAATATTTACGAATTTAACTAAACAATTCCAGTGGACTCTCTTCGCAAATCGTGCATCCTAGTTAACACATTTCTCTCTCTCTCTTTTTCTCTTTCTCTCTTCCGTTCCCTCCCTCACTCTCTCTTTTCATTCTCTCATATGTTTAACATTCTTGTCTTTCGAAACATTCATAAGATTAAAATTAATCACACCTATTGCAGAGTGCTCATTGGTTTGAGAATTGATTCTTTAAAGGCATCATGACTTTTCATTTCATAATTATATTCTTAAATAGGTGTAAGTTATATTTTCTTAGAAAAATGCGTTCTAAAGTTTTTATTTAAAAAAATTAGATGTTTAATTAAACGTGGCTATACTTTTGCCCTTTTCCCCTCTTTTTGTCGTGCTTTTATTTTTTTTATTTTTTTTTTTTTTTTAACGCGGTCTCCTTTTAATGTCGCGACGGGGTTGGGAATTATATATATTGCGTTTTTGGTCAGGAGAGGTGTTGCGGTTAGTGGCCTGCGGTCTCTTCCCGAAAAACGTAATATACAACACAGGGCCCAACTCTTCTCCCTGGAGGACAGCTCAGAAGAATTAATCGGAATTGTGGCACGTCACTCAGATTATTTACTGGCTTAAGCTGTTCAGTGTAGAGAATATGGATACATATTGAAAGGTCCCATAAGATCATGTTTTTTTTTTAATTATTAAAAGTCAAATTATGCGTAAGTATTGAGAAAACTTGTTATTTCTACTGTATTATTTTCTTTTTTGAGCCTTTGTAGTGATTCAACTTAAATTAAAATATCTTAATAAAAATTAAATTGAAAGTTCTTGAGTAATTGTGTTCAAAGAACGCTCATTAATCAAAATATCCATCTTCACTGCTTGTCCTACGTCTATGGGTGACCATTATATTGCTTGGCTCGTTCTCTTTACGTAAGGATTGCCTCTGTGGAGGTTACATTTTAATTTTGTTAGTAATATTGTAGTCATACAATACGGTTGTCTCCTGCGGTACATCCTCTTCATCGGCTTCTGCGATGTGCTTAGGGATGGAATCACTGACGAGTTGGAGCTTGTTGAGTGGGCATTACTCTGCAGCGAGCTAAAAACTGATAAAATGGGTTCAGAATAGACTATTGTTCCTCAATAATTTATGAAATTATGATTAAATAATTCACTAATTATTTATGATTACTGATTATTATAGTTGGTTAACATCATGGTCTAAAATTGGTTGGTCGAAAGACATCAAGGTTAAAGCTTTTTCTGTTTTTTTCTACTAGCATGAAAATATAATGTTTTATCTGACTATTATGTAATAACATAATTGTTTATTTTAATTTATCAGCCATTAAGGAAAAGTAAAAAAAAAGATTTTTTCTCATTTAAAATGTCNCGGTCGTCAGAAGTATTTACCGTTTCTTCTTCCGGGTTGGACCGTGTCAAATTGGTGTTATTTGCCGAGCTTTCGCACATCATGTGATGGCTTCTTCAGGGCTGAAAAGGGAATGAGAGTTGTAAAAGAGATTAAACTTTAGTGGACGTACCTTTTACGCTCATTGCGTACCTTTTACTCTCCGGCTTGTAAATTAAATTTCCCCACTCAGTCTTATTTATATACATCTTTAATAAAACATGGGAAATGGGATGCGATTACGCAGCATCTGCGTTAGGAATTATTATTGGGAACCTGTTATTTATTTCTTAGTTTTTATTTTTGCTTCGAGAAATAAAATTCTCAATTCTCAATAAATAAAATAAATAAATAAAATTCAGATTCTCTATTCAGCCGAAGAAGCCATCACAGGATGTGCGAAAGCTCGGCAACTATCAAAAACTTTACACGGTCCAACCCGGAAAAAACTTTACTTTACGACTGTGGAAGCCTACGTGAACAAAATTCTCAAGTATATATCCAGATATTTATACTTGTTGTAAAATGTGTGTCTGTTCAAAAAGTATTCTTCCATGATTTATGACGTAGCAATACTCCTAGAAGGGAAATGTTACGAATTCCGCACGGAGTTGGGAATACCGCACACCGTAGAGGGAGACTAATTCTGCAGGCGAGATAGGTAGAATTTATGTAGGAGGATTCTTACGTACTGGGGCTCAACGTCGTATCGCCTATATGAAATCCTTATGGAATCCCTTCTTGTCAAGGGGCCCAGGAGCCGATGGCCATCGCTATAGCTTTTGATGGAAGAACGGTAGGCGCTATAGCCCTTATAGCCGGGCATGCTATAGCCCCGATGGGTGGCGCAGGGGGGGGGGGGGGTGGTATTTATTCTAGCGTTCGCTCTCTCTCTCTTTCTCTCTTTCCCTCTCTCCCTCTCTCTCTCTCCCTTGGAGACTGGTAATTGTGAGTGCTCAGGCGATTTTCCGACCGATAAAACATAATCAGAAAAAGGTTGGAGATCCAGAGAGACGTGGACCTCTCGGTAGTGGGAGTGGGGGGGCCTGGAGACCGTCTGATGCATTTAAACACCTCATTGTACTGGCAAACCTCCCCCCACCACCTCTGTTCGATACCCGTCGCACGCCTTTCAGCACTCAACTGTTCCCGCCGCTGGAAGAATTGGATTTTTAACGGATATATTTTTTTTTCTCTTAGTTTCCTTCTTCCACTTGGTATCCTTATTCCATTCTTTAGTTCTATCCAACAAAAAAAAAAAAAAATTATTTTATTGACTCAGAGCAACTCCATGCATAAAATTTGGACTCTACCCAATTCAACGTTTTTTTTTTTTTTTTCAAATTTATTTATTTTGACCTGGCTTGTCTTAATCAAAGTTATTCATGTTTTTCAATATTAAGTACTTAAAGAAAAACTTTTGTACGACTGTTGTCAATGTCACAAAAATCATACTTATAAGCTAAAAGTAATATATGTTTGAAATACGATTTAAAGTCTGCAATTTAAAAAAAAAAAAAATAAGTAAATTCGATAACTTCTCTATCATTAAAGAAACATTGATAAATATTATGTAACGTAGAGCCAATATTCACTAAATTTCTGTTTTTTTTTTAATTATATTGTAAGATGATGTCTTCGTTTCTCAATGATCAGTCGTCGGGGAATGAGTGAAGAATGAATCCTTAATGATTCTTGAAAATTATCAATCCTCATTCATGATCTTTGAGGACTATATACTGACTCTAAAAGCGCTTAATTGGTATTTCATATCTCTGTATTAATCGTTATTAATACATTTCTTTTTTTTTTTTTTTTTTTTTTTTTTACAAACTCGAGAAATAAATGGTTATTGGCTGAGTTCGTTCCAGAAAAATGGGCTAAAGAAAACAACCAAATTAAAAAAAAAAATTAATTATTCCTTTTACTGCTATAGGGGCGAACACACTAAAATTAAAAGATAAGAACTCAATGGACGATATGGACTTCTATACAGACTCATGAATAAAGAACTCCAATCTTAGAATAGAAAACAAACTGACGCTCTACAAAACCTTATTACGACCAATCTGGACTTACGGAGTAGAAATCTGGGGTGACTAGAACTTAACCTTAACAAATGATGAAAATTATTGTTAGATTGATGTGGCGTCGTACTAAGAAAACAATTTTTACTGAAATATTTTAAGCGTGTAGTGTAAAACATTGTTCTTCTAGTAAATAAGAATGTCTTAAAATTAATGCAAGATTTGAATTTAATAGAAAACATAGTTTTTAGTATTTTTATTGTTATTTTTTTATTACATAGAATAGGGTTATTAATGAAATAACACATATGGAAAATATTTTTGCCACACAACCCCTGAAACAATTCAATTACTGCATTAGACATTTCCGTGTAATTTCACATTTTGTAGATCAGAATTGGCCGCCAAGATCATGGCGATTTAACGCCGTTGGATTTTTTTCTTTGGTGTTTTTTTGAAGTCTAAGGCTTATGTCATCAAGCCCACAACCACCCACGCCATTAAGAAGGGAATTTAGTGGTGTATCAACGAAATTCAGCCACATTTATGCAAAACAATCATGGAAAATTTCAACAAAAGAGTGCGTATGTGCCAGCAATATCGTGGAGGCCATTTACCCAATATGTTATTCCATAGATAACCCTATACTGTATACTATATAAATCAATAAAAAAATTACATTTTTTAATTATAAACCTGTGTTTTCTATCAAAATTACTTCTTGCGTGAATTGTGGAACACCCTATATAACATTACAATTTCATAAGGAGAGTTTGTTGACCGTAGATATTATTCTAAGGTGATTTTAGTTGGGGTTCGGTCAAGGTAGATCCAAAAAACACTAATTTAAAAAAAATGTATTTTTAAATAAAGGATTATCTGCCAACGTTTCGGCTTACATTGTAAGCTATCTTCAGGGCTATCATGAAGATTATAGAGGACGTCCTGTCCTTAAGTTCACATTTCCATGACTAACTTTAAGATAATTTTTTAAAAAATACACTTTTGTGAAATTTTTATTTTTTTTGGATCTACCTTGACCGAACCCCAACTAAAATCATCTTAGAATTACAATTTCATGTTCATGTAGGCTTCGACGGTCGTCAGATGTATTTACCGTTTCTTCTTCCGGGTTGGACCATGTCAAATTGTTGTTATTTGCCGAGCTTTGCACATCATGTGATGGCTTCTTCAGGGCTGAAAAGGGAATGAGAGTTGTAAAAGAGAGATTTTTTAAAATTCAGGTGGTATATAATTATAATATAATCACATGATGTGCGAAAGCTCGGCAAATAACAACAATTTGACACGGTCTGACCCGGAAGAAGAAACGGTAAATTACAATTTCATATTAAAAATATTCAGATAATAAATAATTAATTATGAAAAAAAAATTAAAGAGAGCTAATATGAAATTCTTTTTAAAAGATTTCCATGTTTTCTCTTGATCTGAGAGACTTTTCAGAGGCTTTCTAAACAAATGCAATCAGCATAAATCTTTGGTTTCATCATCGCTTCACTCCGTGGCCTCACCGTACGGACATTATCTCCCGTTCTTCTACCCCTCAGTCTGATTAGAGCGGCCACCGCTCTCTCTCTCTCTCCCTGTCCCACCCCTAAGAATTAGAAACGTCAGCCCTAGGAGGGGTGGCTTGATTTAGAGGTGACGCGGCATTAAAACTAGGCCGTAAATAAAATGGAGTGACGCACTCGCACACACACTCTTTCTCTGACGCAAGCGTCCTACGGCTGGGGAGGAGAGATGGATTGTCTACCATCACAAAAGGGATAAAAGCTATAAAATATTATGTATAGGTGGACTTATGAGGTTCTGTATTGACTCTGGCTTAGCTTGAGAAGAGTTTTATCAAAAGAAAATGGCTTCTCTTTTTTCTTCTTCTTTTTTCTTTTTCTTTAATACATCAGTGTTCTTAAGAAATTATTATAACTTAAATCTGAACCAAAGAAAGTTCTTTGTTAGATGATTTTATTTGGTGTTCGGTCAAGGTAGATCCAAAAAAAAAAAATACAAATTTAAAAAAAGTGTATTTTTTAAAAAATATTATTGTCTTTATGATAAACAGCCCTGAAGATGGCTTACAATGTAAGCCGAAACGTTGGCAGATAATCTTTTTAAAAAAATACACTTTTTTTTAAATTTGTTGTACAATTTTTTTTTTGTTGGATCTACCTTGAACGAACCCCAACTAAAATTATCTAACAAAGAAAGTTCATTTCAATTTTTATTATTATCGTTTGCAACTTACCTTATGTGCGTTGTGTTTCTGCAATTAAAAAATCTTCAATAATTCCAAAAGACCATAAATCTCCCTCGGAGATCTCTTCAGACATTACTATCACCCTGATGATGACTTAGAAGGTTAAGTCGAAACGTCGGCAATAATACAATAATTACCCAACAATTTTGGAGTAAATAAACTAAAGGGTTATTATGACTACCAATGAATATAGAACTATCATACCTTCTATTATTCGTCTTCATTGGTTTCTGCAAACCATCTTCTGCTGGCGAGCGCTTTCGGACATTGTCCATCCTCGTGGCCGAATACATGTGTTCACTGTCACTGTCTGTATTCAACTGAATATTTTGGAGCATTATATTTTTCTGGCTCTGAATTTTAACTTGAATTTTAACTATTCTTCATTTTCCCGGTGATTATTTCGTGACGTAATTCTCAAAGAAAACAGTTGGTTTGTTTTGAGCTGGATGCTATTTCAATTCCTAGCCTTCAAACCCTCAGCTGAAGGGTGGGTCAAGGGTCTGTCTCCAAAGTCGCCAGCCTGCATAATGACAAGTACGCCCTAATGACCCCTGACAGCTGAGGAAGCACCCTCCGGAGAGAGTGAGATGCCTGCTGGGGAAAGAGAGTGGTGGGGGGCAATCTAAGTTGGAGCCTTGAGTGACGCGGTCAAGTGCTGTTGTCAGTAATTAGTTGTTATACAGAGCGCTTCCCCCCACCCCACCCCCACCACCAACACTCTCGACGTCTGCGGACTGCTGGAGACGTCACCTGTTCCTGCCGCAGACGGGGGTACTGTCTCTGCAGGCATCCGTCCAACAGAGTCTGGAATAACGAGGAAATGTCTCCGATACCGCCAACCTCCTCAATCCTCCGGTAACAAGTTCTTTGGAAAATTTTGTTGGACGAGTACTACTAAGACTAAGAATAGGACACACAAGACTTACTCATGGCTATATAATGGCAAAGGATAACCCACCCATTTGTGAGGTCTGAGGACATCTTCTTACCATCTTTACAGAGTGCCTAAAATACAAAGAAACAAGGTAAAAATATATAACTTAAATGGGACTCTAGACGAAATTCTATTGGATGACGATAAAGTCATCGACTTAGTAATGAACTTTCTGAAAGAGGACTGGCTATTAAATCTTATCTAGATGCATTTTTAGTATGCTTCTTTTCCATTTTTTCTTTCTTATACATTTTATAGTATCCTAGCAATAAGAAATTACTATGTCCATCCATATAATAACTATTCGCATTAACAATTCATTATACCTCACCATGACCTATTGCTAAGAAATTCTTCTTCTTGAACATATCTTCCCGCTTCTATAAAATATCTCCCTGGCGTTAATGATAAAAGTTTGACACGCCATTAAAAAAAAAAAAATTATTTTTGGAAAGAAATTTAGTGGGAGTTTGAAGAAGTGAAAACTAAATTCAAATCATGATGATAATTGAGGTAAAGAAATCCAACATTTCATTATTTATTTGAATCGTACAGGAAGCCAGAAAAAATTCTACCTCAGCCGGGAATGGAACCCGGGTCTCCCAATTTTAACTCCTCCGATTATATGATGATATATTCGTCATTATCGGCGGTCAGAATCTTAGTGAGAGGCAGGGAACTAGAAATTATTCTAATTTCTCTCGGTGGTGTAGGGGTAGCACACAGCCACCTTTTTCTTTTTGGCTCCCTGTACGATTCAAATTAAAAAGTAAATTGATAACAAAAAAGGTTTTTATTCTTAACAACGTTTCGGTCTTCGGAGATGGTTAGTTGACCGTCAAACTGTACAAGAAAGGGCTGGTCAGAGATTCGGCCTTGGAATTAGAATAAATAAAAAGTAAATTAATTATAAACCAAAAATATTGATGCCAGCGTTTTGGTTTAAATTTACGGCCTTCTTCAGGAAAAAAAGGGATGACCAAATCATGATTCAGTTGTCCGAGAGCAAGAGATTCTCTCCTTCCATTATCCTCATTACCTTGAAGAAGACCTGAAATTTAAGCCGAAACGTTTGACACAATAAAAGCTTTTTCTATTCACAATTTACTTTTTACTTCTTCAAATTCCAAGACGAAATCCCCTACCGATGCCTCCACATAAAGTTATAAAGTCAACTAACTATCTCCAAAGTCATAAGTTAAAATCATTTCATTAACCATAACCTTAACTTAACTTGTCTTGAGCCACGGGTGTTTAGAATGGCTTGACAATCTGTATATAGTCTCTCCCTCCATGACCAATAGCGTTGAAAGGGGGCTAACACTTAAAAAAAAAATATATATATATAGCTGTCTATTAAGCCATCTTAATCTGACAGATAACTGTTAGGGTCACTACTGTCAGTAGCCAGATGACATATATATTTATGAATATAGCAAGTCAGGANCAGTAGGCAACATAAGATATATATATTAAAAATATATAAGGTAACACTTAAAAGTAACAAACAACTCGCGAGCAGTAGGAAGAGCATATTCTTCTAATTGTTAGTCAGGAGACAATTGGGCATATGGATTGGGATCCATCACATGCGATCAAGAAGATATCTGACTTCACCAATTATTTTTTTAATTTTTATGTTTAATTTTTATATGTTGATACTATACAAATATCTTACTCATAAGAATAAGATATTTTATTTAAATCAAATAGAAGTTGTAGAAAAATATTTATATATTTTCTACGTACTTTTGCATATTTTAATTAGTCCATCGTTTGATTGTCTTGAAAAGGTTTTAACTATTTTTAAGAAGTTTTACATGTGATATATTGATTGGAAACACTATGAATATTACCATTTTTCAATTCCTCTCGGCCAATGTTGTTAAAGTACAACTTACATTGATTGTTTGGGTTTTATTCTTTATTTATTCACCTAAACAGTCTTTTTTTTTTTTTTTGTTTTACATTTGATGATGATGAGAAATCTTTGTTAAGAAAAGGCTCCAACAGAAAGCTGAGTATTGGTGTTGAAGGGTTGCCTACCCTGTGCGCCTGGATCGACCCGCCAGCTCCGAGGGATAAGCAAACACATAAAAGTTTATAGTCCGTACCCCCCACCCCTCTCAATTGGCAATACATAACCTTTCCCCCCTCTCTCTCCTCACTGTAACCTCTCTCCTCACTCTCTCTCACTCACTATAACCTTCCTCTCAGTCCTACCCGTGCGCGCCCTAGAGGCCAGCCACTGCCTTCTATATCCAGAATAAATCCCCTCTTTATTAGCTGATCTCCGACCGGAAGCCATGTTTAATTTAAAACTACTCTTCCCCTATGTTTCCGCTTTAAAACTGCCCTTTTCTCTCGGTCTCTTCCCCTCTCTTTCCCCTCCATCCCTCGCTAACTTTCCCCTCTCTTTCTCCCAATCTCTCCCCTTCTCCCGCCGAGGGAACTGTCCGACTCAGTTTCTGGGTACAATAAAAGTGAATGTTGGCATATAACGGTTAATGTGCCCTGCTACTGTTACGTTTGAGCTACTGTTCTAACTGTTCCCTTCAATCAGGCCGAAGAAAAGGGTACCATGGAGTTTCCCTACGGCATTGCTCACCTATAAATTCCCCCCCCCCCCCCCCCTTTATTGCAGGTTATGTGCAAGGCTGCTTTTAATGTGTTTATTGCCTCTGGAGACATTCCATTTCTTTCCCTTCGAGCTGAAATTATAACAGGCTATTAACTTCTAATAAGAGTTCTTTCATTTAGACTAAATATTCTGTAATGACAGCTCTGAATTCTTAAACACTGACAATATATTATTTGTACTAAACGGGAAGGAAGATACCAGTAAAGTAGGATTTTAATAAATTGACATCAAAATGTAAGAACAAACTAAAAAATAATTTGTCAAATTTATTCATATATTTCATTTAAAAAAAAAGTACTGCAATTTTATAAACATTTCAGACAGAAACTACATGCAGAGAACATTTTCCATTCGTAAAACAATTCTTATGAAAAGTGAGATATTATTCAGAGTTTCGGCCAGGATGCGAAAAATAAAACACTCCAATATTATTGGGTAACTATTTTATTATTGCTAACGTTTCGGCTTAACTTGTAAGTCATCATCAGGAAGTTAATGATGTATGGAGACATCTCCGAAGGAGGTCACATCGCAAACTGCAGGACTAATAATAACAGAAATTATTTTATAATCAAACGATTAACTTCATTATTAACCAATAGAGGTCACTAAAAATGACCTTAATATTAACCTTGGGCCGTTCTATCGCTTAGGAATGTTCATAACATTCCAAATTAATTCTCTCCCTTGTTATAGGTTTTAAGCCGAAATAAAACATTAGTTGAATGGTTTAGGTACACTCAGTATTTAATTTTCTTTTTCAACCCTTCCTCTTGCCATTTGCTCTCAATAGAAGTAAATATTAATAATTAAAAAAAAAAATTTAATTGGCTCAGAGTAATGAGTCTTTTTATATTCTGTTTTTTAGATAAGGACATATATAAAAGAACTTTTCGATATTCAATTGTCTATTTATTTAGTTTAATTAATAAATAACTATTACACATGTTATAGTACGTGTTTACCATGAATATTTTTTTTCTAAATTTAATAATGGAAGAAGTACTATAAAGGGTCATTTAAAAACACTGAGAATATAAGAGTCAATAGATTGTGTATAATTCATTGTAGAACAAAATGCAAGTTAGCAAAAAATATTACATTACGCATGAGCTAAGTAGACTAACCAGATATCCCCTGTTTCATTAAGATGGACAAATAAGACTAAAATGGAATAAAACCATCATTGACCATTAATTTTTTCATTTCCTTCTGTAATATTTTTCATTAATTTAATATATTTTCTACATCACACTGCATTGTTCAGACTGGTGAAAGAAAACATAGTAGAAACGCCTGATGAATGGACTTATAAGTCTTAATCTTACGGAATAGCTTATTTTTTCACCAGGAAAATGCATGTGGAAACCGAGATCCTGTCCAGAGAAGGATTTGATATTTTTTTTAATAAAGAAATACTTCATGGAGCTACAAAAATATAATTAATATGTATAAAAAATATCCCGAAAGAAGATTAGTTCATGCCCAAGGCTGTTGAAGTCCACAGATGAAGCGTCTTTGATGTGTAGCAGATCACTTTAGAAGGGTGTCAGAGGATCGGGAAGCATGTCAGAACACATCAAGATGTCATAAACTAGTAGTCTGGAAGACCAAGCACAAGTAAGGTTATAGGAGCTAAAGATTCCATTAGAGGGGATGGAATGTGTTGTCTAGAGTCTTGTTGGACATCGCTATGCCTAGAGAAATCCACCCACAGCCAGCTGCCTCTGAAATGCATGTAAACTTACAAAAGGTAAACTATATATTTTCTCTCCAGGAAGGTAGGAGTTCGAAATCGTCGACTTCAAGAAGCAACAAAACTGCAGTTTTAAAGAATGAATGGAGGTGTCCAGTCAATAAATCTTCGTGTAGCCGGAGGACAGTAGGCAACATAAGACCATGAACTGACAACGTAGAGCACTCACTAACCAAAATGAATATCTGTAATCATTTATGTATTTAGCCCCTGTACATATTAAGAACTTCACTATGTTCAAATAAGAATGGTGATTAGCAAATTATATTTTATTTTATTTTGGCAGCTATGTTTTTATACAATTTAAGTAGAATATGGTCGAGTAAGTGGCAAAAGCTTCATTTTCAGAATACAGAGCCTGTGGCTATAAAGTACACGGGTTGAAATAGCTCTAAGCCATACGCTGTTCTCTTAAAATTAGGCCTTGAATGAATCCAGCTTTAAATTAATTAAAATTCAAATGGTTTTACTCTTTTCGTCCCATGTAGTAATTAATTTACTTCAATAAATTTGTATTAAGGTAACTGACAAATGTACAGGATAGCGATTGCAGGATGGAGGTAGTCGCTGCTGGTTGCGAGGGAGATCTTATCCCACGTTAAGTCCTCCTCTAATATCCCATCATAAATATCTCGTTCGTGCTCATAATTATCAGATGGAGGGAGGGGAGACTCAGCCGAGTTGGTGGTCGGATGCAAGTTGATGCATCGCGAGCATATTCAACCGGACGAGCTCCTGCATCCTAACTCATTTCATACTCGACCAAGCGGCCAACTTGAGGAGGCACTGGGCCCTGGCACTCCATCAAGAGCTGGCCCGAGCGGAGGCCGTCCAGCTAATTTAATACGCCGTCCACGGGCAGCTGAGAATTCTGCTGATGGCTTTGCTTTCCAGCTTAGAGTGCCTGACGTGCATTATCTCCCGAGGAACTTCATTCATGATTTCCTTGGGACAGTTTTAAATGTCCCATGAGTTTGCTCTGTGAATGCTATGAATTTTAGGTCTGAGTTATATCAACAGATTCTCAGAGAATCTTCAACAAGCTTCCTTAGGGGAAGCTAAAACTTTGATCCAATCTCTCCCTCTCCCTCCCACCATTTCTCTCTCCCTCCCTCCCCCAGTCTCTGTCTCTCTATCTATCTCTCCCTCTCTCCCCCAATCTCTCACTCTCTATCTCTTCCTCCCTCCCTCCCCCCAGTTTCTAACACTCTCTCTCTCTCTCCCCTCAAACTCTCTCTATCTCCCTCTTTATCTCTCCCTCCCTCCCTCCCTCTTTCTCTCCCTCTCTCTCTCATTCTCTCTCTCTCTTTATATGTATAT
>KZ808756.1:112741-123999 GCA_000696205.2 Oncopeltus fasciatus
ATATATATAAAGATAAAGTGCACCGATAGAGGGCGTTGAATTCTGCAGCGGCCATGCTATTGAAGGGGAAGGCAGAGACGATGGCTGTTCAAGTTTGATGAATCGGGTCGGTCCGGTTAGCTCTTGCCGGACTTATTAACACTTGGAAACAAATCCCCCACCCCCAAGCTCTTTGGATTGCCGGGTACTTTGGACGGGGGATTGCTGCTGCCCTCTTGTGGAAAGATGCTTTGAAGTCAAGACCAGGAGTGTTGATTGCCATCAAGCTCGAAGGGGTAAAGCCCAGCTGACGACAGGCTAACTAGCCCCCTCACCCCCGGGGTAAATTCAATATTCTTTAATACAATTTCAAAGACTTAGAGCAATTCGCTGTCAATTAAATGCCTACCTTATTTATTAAGTTGTTATTTTATTTATCTATCTGCGCTAATGCAATTTTTTTTCCTGGGTACTTGTGAGAATTAAAACTTAGTCATCCCCGACCTGTCATTAGACCAGGACTAGAATTTTCGGTGCGGCTTGAAAAAATAAATTGCATACCTCTAAAATAATTACAAAATCCTTCAAACAGATTTCCCATCAAGTGATATTTCAAAAGACATAGAAGGTATCAAAATTTCTTGAAGGTGTAAGAGATATGGAAAACATATCAGAAGTTATAAAAGTATTCTTTAAAAGGTATCAAAAGACATAGAAGGTATCAGAATTTCTTGAAGGTGTAAGAGGTATGAAAGGCATATCAGAAGTAATATAATGTTTCCTTTAAAAGGTATCAAAAGACATAGAAGGTATCAGATTTCATGAAAGGTGTAAGAGATATGGAAAACATATCAGAAGTTATAAAAAGTATTCTTTAAAAGGTATCAAAAGACATAGAAGGTATCAGAATTTTTTGAAGGCGTAAGAGGTAAGGAAGACATATCAGAAGTAATAGAAAGTATCCTTTAAAAGGTATCAAAAGACATAGAAGGTATCAGAACTTCTTGAAGGTGTATGAGGTAAGGAAGGCATATCAGAAGTAATAGAAAGTATCCTTTAAAAGGTATCAGAACTTCTTGAAGATGTATGAGGTATGGAAGGCATATCAGAATGTATTCTTTAAAAGGTATATAGGGCATAGGCTCAGCATACCCTGTATGTATAAGAAGGTAACGGTATATAAAAGGCATAAGTAGTACATTAGAATGTATGGAATATACACGAAGGTACAAACAAACATAGTCAAGTTTTAGCAAGTAAACGTATAGTCAGAAGGTATAGTTATACGATCAAGAGATAGATTGAATAAGAAATATACATTTATAAATGTATAAAGTAAGTAATAAGTAAAGCTGGATAAAGTAATGAGTGCAAAATCTTATTTTGGCTTCTAGCCTAGAAATAACTTCTTTATCATGCTTTTTATTAGGAAACTATCAAAATTGTTATAGAAATTCAAATTTGGAAAAGTAAATATTTCAACGGTCAACTGTAAAATAATTTGTTTTCTCATAATACTCGCAATGATATTTGCGATTAATCTTTGTAGTATTTGTCTTTCCCGAAAGCATCTCTTTTCGATCACTCTTACAATTTCCGAAAAAAAAAAAAATGAATTTATTATATTGCGCTTATGTGTTTTGTGTGTATGTGTGTGTGCGCGCGCGCGCATTTTACTCATTTTGTTCAATCCAAAACAGTTAGTAAGTAGGTGTAAGACCTTCCTTGTATTGAGTAGGATTCATGAAGAATCAAAGACTTTTTTCAAAAGTAGTGCCATGGTTATAAAGTTATTAGCTTGATGTCCGGATATCTTATACATAGTATGTACATTTGCATATATATAAAAGGGAATTTGTGTAGACCATATGATATTCTTTGGTTTTAAATTCTCAAAAGCTTAAAGCCGAATTTTTAATGAGCTAAAAAAGAAGGAATAATATATTGGAGAAAATAAGCATTTCTTCATTTCCCTGAAGAATGCCTCAGGATGCTGATTCAAATGGATATCAAGATAGAATTTTTTTTTTTAAATATATAAACCTTTATTTATATATTACATTCTGTTAAAAATAAATACAAACATTTTGTAATTTGATAACAATGAATAATAGAAAATAAATGACATTAATGGGAGTCACACGAGTAGAGGAGGTGACCAGTGACACCACACTAAAATTAGATAGAATACTAAAAAAAAGTAATTAACATTTTTATTTAAAATATGTTTTGTGGCTAAATCATTGAAGTGGCAATAAATGAACATAATTTTGATTGTAATTTGGATGAATAATATAAAAACAACTGAAAGAAGAGTTTTGATCAGGAATTTTTCATCTGGGACTTCCTCAATCCTTAGCGAATTCAGATTTTATGGAAATATATTTATTAGATTGAGTGAAGAGATTTAAAACCCAACCATTAGGCCAGTAAATGGGTACTTATAAAGGCCATGATAACGTATTTGATAATATTAAATGGTACGAGTTTACGATTGTATTTTTCTCATTGTCTGAAAGACCAAATATAGTTAATGCAAGATAATCAATAGATTTATTTGGTTTATTCCCTCGCATTAATTGTTTAAAATTTACTTGGGATAATATACCACAACAAAATTGGTATTTTAAAATACAATATTGTGTAAAATCCATTTAGTATTTCCTAAGATGAAGAAGATGGATAGAAGATCTGTTAACCTTATACTATTTTTATAATTATTCAGGACAGTATAATTATTTCTTATAATATGTAGAATAGACATTTCTCGTAATTGTTAAGGCGTAATAACCTAGTTGTTTATCGCCTAAACGAATGCATATCTATCAACTCAATCAAGTTGAATACAGACAGTGACAGTGAACACATATATTCGGCCAAGAAGATGGACAATGTCCGAAAGCGCTCGCCAACAGAAGATGGTTTGCAGAAACCACTGAAGACGGACAATGGAAGGTATGACAGTTCTATATTCATTGGTGGTGGAAATAACCTTTTAAATCTGATACTATTTGATCTTCGACTTGTCTCTTTATTACATTATCTAAAGCTTCTTTACAATTTCAGTTCCGTTTATTCCTCGATCTAACAGTACCATCGGAGTGTGAATCGTGCAAGACTTTACCAGCCAGGGGGATAGACAGGCGGACCGCACCCTCCAGAAGGGAGAATCAAAGCGAGAGGGAGAGGGAATCACATTAAAAAATTGATAGAAGCTCTATGCTTGGAAATGGAGGCTGGGTCTTGTCACGAGGGAGCTGTTGGATTAGCATTGGGCGCTATAAAGGTATGGGCGCCGTAAAGTTTTATACGGGGCTCGTTCTCCTACCTCCTGATGAATACTAACGCCGTCGGAGCGGAACCTCTTAATGCCGAGCGATAGCCTCCTATAGTCGTCCTACGACACTATATCTCTCAGCTGACCGAGGGCATAATGTCGCCTGCCTCTATCGTCCCGACGGCCATCTTACAGCCGTTCTGTTTTGCACTTAACACCCTCTGTATGCTTCATGCCGGCTCTTTTTTACCACCGGATATTATTTTCTTCTTTACAGGTTTTATTTTATTTTATTTTTTATATATTATTATTTACCGTTTTTTCTTCCGGGTTGGACAGTGTCAAATTGTTGATAGTTGATGAGCTTTCGCACATCATGTGATGGCTTCTTCAGGGCTGAGTAGAGAATGAGAGCTGTTTTTAAAATCTCTACTCAGCCCTGAAGAAGCCAGCACATGATGTGCGAAAGCTCGGCAACTATCAACAATTTGACACGGTCCAACCCGGAAAAAAAAAACAGTAAATACATCTGATGACCGTCGAAGCCTACTTGAATATATTATTATTGTCAATTATCATGATCATTTCTTCTTTTACTTATACCGGATACCGGGTACTTATACCGAATACTTATACTGGGTACCTATACCGGGTTTTATATATATATATATATATATGTGTGTGTGTGTGTGTGTGTATTCACAAATAAATATTTGAAGATGGCTTATTATTTTAATAATGTAATACTACCCATGTTTTTTTCTACTTTCTTCACATCACTTCTTAATTAAAAAGTGAATTATTTTGAACTTAATACATGTTTAACGTTGATAATTTAACAACAATGTACAGTAATTTGACATTTATCCTTTGTACATTAATTTTTACAAAATTAAAAAAAATACAGAAAAGTTTTATACAATTAATGAGAGGGAATGGAATTAAAAAAATCTATCTGTCTCAGCCAGGATACGAACCTGGATCTCCTGCTTGCCGGGCCTGGAATGTTTCTATTACACCACTGGGACGAGCTAGATAAGTTATTAAATTTCCACCACAGCGAGAGCCTAACCCACGAGAAAGACGAATACATCGTCTTAAACTCGAAAGAGCTGATATTGTCTAGCTATTTGTCGACTCTCGTGGGTTAGGCTTTGCTATACGTACACCCATTTTCCTATTGGAAGCTCTTTCTTGAAGAACAGAATACAAACGAAGTTGAATACAGACAGTGACAGTGAACACATATATTTGGCCAAGAAGATGGACAATGTCCGAAAGCACTCGCCAACGGAGGATGGTTTGCAGAAACCAATGAAGACGGATAATAGAATGTATGATAAAATTAGTATTGATCTTATTATTATCTTATAAGTTTTCTTCTATTTTTTTTCAAATATATTATTTTATGTTTGTTTAATTTCTTTCCCATTAAATTTTTTATACTAAATCAGTTTAAATGGTTAAATCATTGTTGTTAGATAGAAATTTCACTCATGAAGTATTTGTTAGGAATCACACTGAAGCTAGGGCTTTTCAAAGAAAGAGTACAGACTAGGAACTGAAAGGTGTGGAAGCGATAAAGAGGGAGTTCTATTATGAAAAGAAGGCATATCTGTTAACTACCCTTGTAATATGGCTAGTTATCAACACTCGAGATGACATTCTTTTGAAAGTACATTGTCACTGTCGAAGAAACTGGAGGGAAAAACTGCGGAGAGGTATCCATCTCCGGTGAACTAGAGCTCACAGAAGGAGTGTCAAGTGAGCAACTTCAAGGAAATTCAAGAGCGATGAAGGGAAGTACAGGGAAGAAAAGCGAACATGTCTGAGATCCTGTTGTTCACGTAGGCTTCGTCGGTCGTCAGATGTATTTACCATTTTTCATCTTCCGGGTTGGACCGAGTCAAATTGTGGTTATTTGCCGAGCTTTCGCACATCATGTGATGGCTTCTTCAGGGCTGAAAAGAGAATGAGAGTTGTAAGAAGCCATCACATGATGTGCGAAAGCTCGGCAAATAACAACAATTTGACTCGGTCCAACCCGGAAGATGAAATGGTAAATGTCTGAGATCCGTTCTTTTCTCGTTTGTTCTGTGACAACATCTTTAAGTCTGTTTATTTTCTCATCAGCTCAAGGTTTCATTCTTTGTCTCCGCATTGTCTCAAAACTTGAAAATTCCTTTCCTCGAATCAGCTTGGGGGGAAAAGAGAATCATGAAGGGGTAGCAAAAAATGAATTATGTCTAAAAGAGTGTGGCATAAAAAAACACTATAGAATACCTGACCTGAAACAAAAAGGGATTAAAATGGCGCTTCTCTCCCTTGGAAAGGACGCCCCGGTAGGAAGGCCGAGAACGGGGGATATCCATCCCTCAAAAAATATTTCACCCCTTTTGCCGGCATGACTCTGCGGCGCTATAATATGCCTCCACAGCTGATTTATTGGGCTATAAAGTATTATAATTAAAGGGAGAGGGGGTGGGGGGATGGTGGGGGGGAGGGCTAGGGGAAGTGTCACTCGGCTTCCATATCTATAAATCTAGGGGGTTGGGTGTTCCTTCTAGGGGTGGTTCTAAATCAACTGGCCAGCGAACCTCTCTCCGTCCCTCGCCTCCCTCCGACCTGCCTTCTCCAGCTCTCCGTTTGTCTGAGGGCAACCTTCATCCTTCACTGGAGGCTTTTCTCTGAAAGCTCAGTATAACACGTTTCTATTTTTTTAATTATTATTTTTTTGTTGAAGACTAAGGTAAAATAATTTATTTTGCTTATTCTTTTTAATAAAAGAGGAGCAGTATTCAATAGTGTTTACTTCTACTTATAGGAGGTTGTAATATTTCTGGGAAAGGTAAGACATTACCCACCTAAAGCCAACCTTCCTACCCTTTTTTTTTTTTTTTTTTTTGGCAAAGTCTATAAGAGGGTGTGTAAATGTTTCTCATTCCCATCTCTTTCACTAAAACATTTGAAATTTGAAATTTTATAACCCTTGTACAGTAAGCGTAGATTCATTATGCGAGTGGCCTAATTTAGACAATACACTGGAATACCGATTCCCTCATGAGAAAATGTGTAATGCTTTTTTTTTTTTTTAATTTAATTGCTTTATATATTTATTTAAATCTGTTTTCTTTAAATCGTTATGACCTGGCCAAACTTATTGAAGAATGAGCACTATTTTCGTGAATTTTTACTTGCAAATTGCTTGAAATAAGTTGACTTACATAAACATTGAAAAGCAATTTACATGTATAGAAATTTTCTTATAATGCATATTTAGTTCGTAAAAGTATTATATGATCTTATGGGTTACCATTGATAAACGCCAAGAAATCATATTTGACAAAGATAAATTCTGCTTTAGTCGCTTCCGAATTTTATTCATAATTAAACAATAAGTTTCGTTAAATAATAAAAATGACTGCATTTCAATAGTTATTTTAATACTTTTATCTACAGGAATATTTCTTAGGTCTCTTCAATATAAGATACTATAGTTTTTTATTATTATTTAGTTAATTGATTTCTTCTAAAAAGCACTGTATTGCACAATCAACAATACAAAGTATTTCTTTGGCCTTGGACATAATTTTGAGGAATTGGTTTTTTTCAAACACTAGTTACCTGATCTTAAAGTTTGCAACAGATATTGTAGCTTGTATATATTTGTAATTATAATAGTAGCTTGAGGTGATTCAGTGTTCTAGGGCGTTAAGTAATTTTCATGGGAACAGGAAATTTTATCTGTACAGAAGTGGGTGGTCATACAACGCCACAATGAAATGTAGGTTAATTTTTTTAATCTTCCAAGAATTATTGGAGAGTAAAAATCTTATTTTCTTATTTAATTTAAATATTAACTCAATTCAATTTAGAAGCTTTATGGCATGTTATTGCGTAAGAAATGTATTATATCTATTTGAATTTTCATAAAACATGAAACATAATATGATATATTTGAATTTTCATATTTTGAACAACCCAGATAGGCAAGGGAGATAGGCGTTTGTAATTTATTGTTTTTAATTTTTAAATTTCACTCTTTATAAACTATTTCATAAACTTTTGTTGTCTATCTCTTAAAAATTCATTTACTTTGTCTGTTTAACATTCAACCATGAATTATTTTAGTACGTATTTATATATTTGTAATGGGAAATAGATTATGATTTTGTCCATTTAAACTTTCATGAAATCAGCTGTTATAAATGATATCAAGCAATGAGTGCCCTCATGCAGATTTTGAATAACGTGAGAGTGTAATAAAAAACAAATATGTAAAATTAATTAAAATTCAGCAAGAGTCTATTAAGTATATTTATTACTAAAATAATGATTTATCGTTATAACTAAAGGCTAGAAATTAGTTAGTTATTGTCAAATGATTTTTTATTTGTGATAAATTAAATAATTGATTAATTATTAATTGATAAAGATTGACTTTGTTCACGTAGGCTTCGACGGTCGTCAGATGTATTTACCGTTTCTTCTTCCGGGTTGGACCGTGTTAAGTTGTTGATAGTTGCCAAGCTTTCGAACATCATGTGATGGCTTCTTCAGGGCTGAGTAGAGAATGATTCTATTTTTAATTTTGATAATTCTCTACTCAGCCCTGTAGAAGCCATCACATGTGCGAAAGCTCGGCATCTATCAACAACTTGACACGGTCCAACCCGGAAGAAGAAACGGTAAATAAAAAAATATTGACTTTATTATTATTTTATTGTTCGGATTAAATTTTTTCTTACTTTTGTTGTCATAATCTTAATGAAACAATATTAACATTAATATTGAAAATAAAATTATTTTAAAAAGCATCTCTTAGACTTTTTTTTTATCCCATTTAGTTGAATATACCATAGTCCAAATTTATTATATTCAATAATTGGTAATAAGCCTAATAAATATTTAAGAAAATGCCATGCGAGGCTTTGACCGTCAAGGTTGGACGGCTTTAAGTCTTAGATGTCTAAATGTTTTTTTTTTAGTCCTTTCTTATCCCTAATTTTCCCTAATTTCAAAGAACTATGATTAAAATGAAAGGGCTATCTACAATGCTGTTTGTTCAAAGTAACCCTCGGACTCATATTTAAGATGGAGTAAATTTCTAAGACAGAGGTCTACATGCGTCTATCTGAAGGTACATTCATTTTCCCGGTCGTAAATCCATCCGGCCTAGGAATGACTGTACAGAAAGCCCGAATGCTCGTAATAGCGGGCAGATGTGCGCGCACACACACACACAGATCTCTCTTCTGAATGGTGCTCAGAAAAAATGTTGGGCCTGGATCCCGTCGGCCGATAACCATGACCATGGCAGATGTGACATAACTCAGTCAATGCTGACAGCCAACTGCTACGTCCCATTAAAGTTATTAATTATCCTTCTCTCTCTCTCTCCTCCCTCTCCTCCCTGCCTTTCTCACCCTCTTGTCTCTCTTTCCCGCTCACCCCTAAGGCCAATCTCTCTCTCTCTCTCACTCACCTTCCCCGCGGAGGTTCTCTCTCACCGCCACCCCTTGTGGATCAGAACGGATCTCTTTGTCCACAAGAAGATATATTGCTGTACGACTGTTCATATCGACTCAGAGCATTATTGGACCCCGTATCTGGGTCTGATTCTTCCTTTGTGGCCATACCATTATGTTTTAACATTCTCTATTCTCTCTCCTTAGTTTGGCACTCATCCCTTCTGAAATAAATTTTTCCTGATCTGCCTGAATTTTAAATTTTTATTGTGAATATTTTTTGTCGTCATCAGGACAAAAAATCAGGTCTACAAATGGATATTTTACTCTTAACTTGAAGATTCATTTCCATGTAAATACTTACAAATTGATTTTAACTTCTTCAGGAGACATCTCCTTTTCTACACATAAGAACTAATAATTTTTTTGGACTTCACCATTAAACAGATATAATTGCCCTTTTTAAAAAACCATTTGATTTTAATAGAACTTATTAAATACATATTAAACGCACTGTATTTTCCATAATGTTCATATAAGTAAATTCCGAAGTAATGTAGCTATTAAGGTAGTCATGACAGATTTTAAAAAAAATTTTTATCCGATCCTACCTTGAAATGTGTGGAGTGAGCACATAGGTGTGTGTGTTCTAGTCCTTAAGTATACATTCAAACGCTTCAATGTCTACAGTTTTAAAAATACTTTTAAGGTACTGTACAGCTGAATGAATGAAAATATTAATACAATGTTCCTTGTAGCTCCTTACAGGATATCTGCCTTATTTTTTCGTCGAAAAATTTTTTTTTTCCTTCTGAAGTCATTTGTCTTCATGGCTATGAAAACTAATAATTTCAATAATAAACTTGGTATACGCCTATCTCGAATGTAAATAAGATTATAAGTAATACCTGTATTATATTACGGATAAACTTTTTTTATTTTTTTAAATAAAAGTTGCTCCCCTAAAGAAATCGAGCTATTCTGATTTGGTACCATGAATTCTACTTTACAAACCTAAAAATTGTTCTAGTAGTAGTAGTAGCAGTAGATTGAAGGGCAATCAACTTCTAGGTTATTACGCCCTATAAATACCCTTTAATATGTTTACTATAAATTAGTTAATAAAATACAGGAATCAGGATTATTTCGACCACTATAACAACCTAAATTAATGGATTTTTTTATTTATTTAAATATTATTATTATATATTTAATAAATTATAATAAATAAATTATTATTAACTAAAATAATAAATAATATCTCATTCTTTAATTTAGATTTTTCCGGGCTATACCTGCTTTTTTAAGAAGGTTTGACATCCAACTGTAGAGGGGTTGTTCCCAAAGCACTCTGCCATATTTCTTCCAATGCCTTCCCTAGTGAAGTAATTCTGATAAACTGGGCAAATCTCTATGATGTGCTGGATTGCTAGGTGAACTTGGCAGGTATTACACTTAGGCGGCAGATCTTTGTTAATTAGGTGTATATGAGTAAGGTTCGTGTTACCTATAAATTGTTCTAGTTATTTATAAGCTAAAAGTAAAGAACTTGTAGAATTATGGACAATTTTTTATTATATATATAATTAATATTATTAAGTTGGACTTAACTATGAATGAGATCCTGTATGGGTAAAATACGTATGTAAAATATGTTGAAATGTAATCTTCCTGACATTTATACTTTCTAACATTTTTACGTAAAGTGGATATTGAAAGAGATATTTATATTTAGATTGTAAATTTGAGAGTTTTTGGGTCTCCCTCTTTTAAATAAATATTCGTCATAATTGTCATTATCTTCTTTATTTTACATTTTAATCATCACAATTACTTATTAAAGACTGTTAAGGCTTAGTCTTTGTTGATCAGACGATTAATTATCTAAATAAGTCTGATTAATTTATTGAAAGAAATTTAATGCAAAAATTAAGTAAGAATAGGATAGTATTTCAAAGAGGGTTGTCATTTTTTTTCTCACTTTTCTATAAATAAAAAATATGTAAAAATGAAGACAACGAGTTATATTTTTTATTGTTTAAAATTTTTGACATTTATGTTTTAAAAAATTTGTATAGGTGGTAGACAATAAGGAAGATATTTAAGTATAAATTAGGAGAGTTGATTGCCTACCCACAGGGACTTATAAGAAACCAATCGGTATGCATTAATTTTTTTAAATTTTGAATTTCTTTTAAAAGAAGTGGTATGCAATCTCCAGGTGTTGTTCCTTCGGGGAGAGAATTATACTTTTTACTCGGCTAATTTATGGGTAGGAGTGGAGGAGTGACGTTTGACTGATATACGGTTCTTGTACGCAGGTCCTCTGGGATTTACGGCTGGTGGACTCCTGCCGCGAGAGATGGAAATGTTTATCGTTAGCGAGGCTACCTCTCGGCAAAACGGCCATTAAAAACTCGAAACGTTATTGGTAGAAGGTTTTATTTGTCGTGTGCCATGTCCGGTTGACTCCCTCGGCTGAAGTATGGGGATGGTTTTGAGTCAAAGTCCGACAAGTGTTGACATATATATAT
>KZ808756.1:129970-155454 GCA_000696205.2 Oncopeltus fasciatus
TTCTCTTTATGGAGCGCGTATATGAAAGTCCTCAAGGCTTGTGGTCCGTGATAGTTATGTAGGTATTTTCTTTGATATATGCGCAAACATGTTTGGCATCTTATATATATATTATAAAAATTATTCTGGTTTAAATAATTTAAAACGCCCTGGAAACAAACCTTCACTGAAAGGAGGTTATTATTAGGTTAGACCACTTGGTCTGATGGGTTTAAGAAGCTTCATAGATAAAAGTGAGGATAACTCTGGTGCATGACCGTGGTAACATCAAGTGGTTCTTAGTTTAAAAAAAATATAAATATCATTTGAAATACTTGTGATAATATAAAATAAATTATTTTAATGAGTGATAATAATAATAATAATAATATTTCTCATAAAAACATTTTTTTAAATAAAATGTAAATTCAATTTGCCATTTAAAATTTCTTCAAATATCATTTCTAATATCTTAAAATCTGATTTTACATAAATCTAATGTATAAGAAAAACTTGTATTCTTTGTTTTATTAAGCCATACAATATATTATTATAGATTATATTACAATATATTAATGGAATTAAAGCATCTTGGGGGTAGTTGGAAGACCGTTGAACTTTATGAGAGTCTTTTGAAATTTAGAAAAATAAGAACTAATTTGTAAACCCTGAAACGTTGATTTTATTATTTGTATTTATTTATTTGAATTTCTAGAACTAGACCTAGTTTCCTCCAATTTCTAAAGTATTTTAAGAAACTTGAGACTTCAGGAAGTTTTGTTATACTTTTCACTGATTTTTATGACAGTGTACAAAAAAAAAATTAATAAAAATTGTTTTGTATAGCAGTACATTAGAACATAAGAGCAGCCCAAACAGCTTAATATCAGCCCACTGGGACAGTCAGTACAACAAAATACCAACAAAGCATTGTATAACAAGTCGTATTTCCCTAATTGGAATCTTCTTTTGAGCTGATGGTTCCTAATAACCTCTTCATCAATATGGTATTGTGTAACACCAAGCAACAGAAGCTGGAACAAGAGGGTCTCGTAGGTGACTTTGCAGTTCACCATTGCATGTTTGATGGCATTCGACTCTCCAGTAGCTGGAAACTCCAGCTCCAGCAGCGGTACTTGCTGTCCTACGAGAAACCTGTCCTTTATCTTTGGAGGATTCCCTGAAATCCAACCCTCACTAACGAACCTCCCATGCCACCTTTCCGGACTCGTCCCCAATCCCTTAGCCTACATTTATTTTATTTATAATCTTTGCTTTTTTTTTTTCCTTCTTTTTTTCTTGATTGCTTTTTAGCTGAGCATTCACTTCAGGCGGGATCATGCTTAAATAATTTAGCTTCACTTGCTAAAGTGGTTGGAATCCCATAATAATAATTTTATAGATATAGCCATCATATAGAATGCTTTATGATTTTTTTCTCAAGCTCTGCAATCTACCATGTTATATACAAATGGAGGGTATTTGACAGTAAAGATTATTTGTAGATTTTTTTCTGAGGGCTCGGATGTGTATTTTAATTATCTGTCGAAGTTTTGGCTTACTGGCTTACAAGTAAGGCTTACCGTCTTCAAGGCTATCATGAAGGCTAGAAGGGACGTCGTGTCACCAAGATTCCATGTTTAAGACTGACTCATTAGTTTAATAAAATTAAAAAAAAAATTTTTCTCTTATTCACTCAACTAAGAGATTCTTAATACCTGAGGATGGAATTGATCATCTCTAAAGTGCTTAAGAAGCAATTAATAATAAACACTGAATTATCCTACGAAGTTTGGTTTTATCAATAATTTTGTTTTATCACTATTTTTAAAACTTTCATTTGCGAATTTCCTTTGGCAGGATACTTGGAGAAAAATAACTTTAGTTATATTAAAGGGAAGCAATAGCTTTATTTAATATTTTAATAAAATTATTATTATTTAATTATTTGATAGTATGCAAGTATTTAAATATTTTATTTCTAATTTTACGAAGGATATTATTTTATTTAGGATTTTATTCCAAAAAAATTTAAAACTCTTTAAAATATACTTATATTTTGCTGTCTAAAAGTTATAATAACTCTGTATGAACTGCCCCTTATACAAATTATTTGAAATTTAAGAGAATATACTTTTGAATACAAATTTTTAAAATTTATTTATTATTTTACTTCATTGAGCGATATCAGGCAAATAAGACTGGTACATCAGTGCCAATAGCGAGTAAAAAAATTTTTTTTTCGCTGCAACAAGCATTATATGTAGTGCTGATCAATGAAACGGGATATCGATGAAATATATATTTTATAAGTTTGAGGGCTTACATGAAATGAAAACTTCAAATTAAAAATACAAAAGCTACGAAACTGTAGAATTCTCTCTGTTTATGCAGCATTTTATCAACGTTTGTCTTACATATACTCACCCTTCTCAGAATATATAATAAAAAATATATAAAAATTAGGTTGACTTGTTGTTTTAATTTTCTTAATTGAAAATCTACTCAAGATAGCATGAAATGACATTTGAAAAAAATTTTCAAAAATTTATCATATGCAAAAGTTAATAAATGAATAGGAAATTTTTTTAATAAAAAAAATTACAATTGTATGTGTGGTGGGGGGAGGGAGGCAAGCTAAGTTAGGGGGTTTATTATGGGTCTTCTAAGCCGGGTTTTTGTATACCTGGGTTTAACCGCTACATGTGTATGCGTGTATGCGTTTGGCCAGACCTCAGAAATCTATTTCTCCCTAACGCATAATCATACACATATTCTGAGTCTTCTAAAGCAACTTTTATATTAGTAGAACGTTCGGACCTGTTATCAACCCCCGCTATCAACAACCAGTTAGGGAATTAGGGACTTACTCAAATAGAGTAACCCCCACCACTAGATGGACAGATCTCATCTATCCGTTGAGGGGTGGAGAGAAGGGATATTGACCCCTCACTTCATAATCAGCTAAATATCCGGGGGAATGCTACTCGTGCTGTCGCTACCTTGCGGGGAACTCTAAAATTGTTTTTTCAGAAAGTGAACCATATGAGTGTGGCCTACGAATCCGGAACCAGTAGCATCAGAACTACGCTCTCTAAAATACACCTCAGACGCAACATGAGTGTGTGTATGTATTTTATTGACTAATTTTTTGGTACAAGTAAAAAGGATTGGACAAAAATGGATAAAAAACTGGTACCTGGTCTTTTAGAATTCGCTAAGAACGTCAGGTAAATTTGGTTCCTTAACCATGATTGCTGAAACAAAATATGTTATACAAATTTTTTTTAATGGCATGTTAACCTTTGGGTCATTAGGGCCAGGGAGATATTTTAAAGAAGAGAGGCTTCCATAGGCCCCGGGACGAAGTACATTAGAACATAAGAGCAGCCCAAACAGCTTAATATCAGCCCACTGGGACAGTCAGTACAACAAAATACCAACAAAGCATNTATATACCAGAAAGGCTGTTAGCCACACCAGAGGACTGCCTCTTTAATAGATACTAGCTTGGCTATTTCAAGTGCTGAACGAGGAGACACTCTGTAGGTAAATGCTCTCATCTCTTGATTTTCCATAGCGACAATGTCCACCTAGCGTCTGGGACATCAACATCCCTAGCAGTCCTACCTCGTCAACCACCCGCCGATAGCCCCTTCACTTGGCTATCCCACAGTCCGGAAGCGACACCAGAGGACTGCCTCTTTAATAGATACTAGCTTGGCTATTTCAAGTGCTGAATTAGCAGACACTCTGTAGGTGGATGCTCTCATATCTTGCCTTTCCATAGCGACAAAGTCCACCTAGCGTCTGGGACATCAACATCTCTAGCAGTCCTACCGATTGTCCCCACCCAGTCAACCACCCGCCGATAGCCTCTCCACTTGGCCATCCCACAGTCCGGGAGCGACACCAGGGGACTGCCTCTTCAATAGATACTAGCTTGGCTATTTCAAGTGCTGAATTAGCAGACACTCTGAGATGCTGTCATCTCTTGCCTTTCCATAGCGACAAAGTCCACCAAGTTTCTGGGACATCAACAGTTCTTGCAGGCCGACGGAGTGTTCCCACCCCGACAACCGCCCGTCGATAGCCTCTCCACTTGGCCATCCCACAGTCCGGAAGCGACACCAGAGGACTGCCTCTTCAATAGATACAAACTTGACTATTTCAAGTGCTGAATTAGCAGACACTCTGAGATGCTCTCATCTCTTGCCTTTCCATAGCGACAAAGTCCACCAAGCTTCTGGGACATCAACAGTTCTTGCAGGCCGACGGAGTGTTCCCACCCCGACAACCGCTCGCCGATAGCCTCTCCACTTGGCCATCCCACAGTCCGGGAGCAACACCAGTCACCCGAGAGTCCACTCTATTCTTGACAATAAGTTCTGGTGAGGATAAATGTGTTGTTAATACGAATAGTTATTATATAGGGGTAGATAATAATTCTTCATATTAGGAAATTACGAAAGTTGTAAGGGAATCAAATTAAGAGAGAGAATTTAAAAGGAAATACAAATATTTGGCAAAAAACGAATTTATCAAGGAAAATTATTTTTAGCTTCATGCAAATGTGAAAGGAATTGCAGTATGTCCGATCCTTGAAGTGAGTGCCTTCGGAACATCTGTGCGCACGTTGTCTGCAGGAGTCCACGCAAGGCGCCACCATCGTATTTCCGCAGAGGACGATAAATAATGCAGATAGGGGTGTCAGGGGGAGAAGACTGGTGGCAAGAGGACGTCGTCACGTCCGCCAAGACGGTGGAATGAAGCGGCGACACGCCAACGACTGACAGTTTTACAGCGCGGCTCTCTGCAGCGCCTCGCGGATGCACAGCTGATCTACCCGGCCTGCGTGCGGAACTCAAATCCGTAACAACACCCCCCACCCCTAGCACTGCCGCCTTAATCAGCCCCATCCCATTCTCCCCTGAAATATAATGTTACTCGTACAATTTGTTTTTGAACATCTCTTCTATAACTTCTAGATATTTTCTTTCTTCATATTTCATCTGAGGAATAAAAATAAGTCTGTCTGCTCTGTTATAATTCTTTGTCTTACATCAAATGTAATATGAGTTTATCGTATCCCATTCGCCTAATGCTTTATAGTAGTATATTCCTTCAAGTATTATGCTACGTGACCTTATTTCACAAAATACATTATTCTTGGTCTATGGAAATGTCTGTCTTGCTGCAACTAAGCAGATTTCTTATTCTTCATTCAAATGGACATAATTGTGTGCAAGTGACTGATTATATCTCACTAGCTTAAGAGAACAATAAGAACACATGGAGGGTCCACTAAACCTGATTCTCAAATGGTAAAAAGAAAAAATAAAGACATTATTTTTAAAAAAAATATTATTGCTATAAAATAATTTTTCTTTAAAGGTAGATGTGACGACACCATAACCTATTGGTTATAGCCATCTATCTTTACGAGACTTATTCAATTTATTACCTCTTTTTACACATGTGTTTGACTAAGGATACAACCTATTATTATTATTGTGACCATACTTTAAATTTAAGCATACATTGTTAGTGCTTAATAAATAATTACATTTCTGAATCTGTTCGTATTATTACAGTAAACTAAAAATTAAATGAAATCTAAATATGAATTGGTAGTCACTTACATCTAAACACCTATGGCATTGGGCTTGTTCTTGTTTCACGATAAAATCCTATGGAGAATTAGATCCCACACAAATCTTCGGCAAGGACGGCTCCCCTTCTCGAAACTTATTTTAAACAAAAATTTAATTATTCATTAATTGAATATAATCAGCAATTTCAAGTTTATACATTCGTCTGAATATAATATTTGGATACTTATGAATGTATAGAATTATTAAGGCGACCGTTGAACTTTGAAAAGATTATTGGTATCGGATTCGGTCTTTGGATTTGAATAAATTAAAAATTAATTTGTAAACAAAGAGTTTTTACTTCTGCCAATGTGTTGGCGTATTTTTAGGGTTTTTTCAGGACAATAGGGCTTATGGAAGGATAAAATCTCCTTCTCTAGGGTAACTAAATCATCCAGACTTCCATTAATCACCAACGACACATTGGAAATGATGAAATTAAAATAAATTTACAAATTAATTATTTTTTCGAATCCCTAACCAATTCTTTCTCATATAGAATTGCTGTGGAACAAATACGATAAAATGTACGATTAGACAAACAGATCTTTAAAAAAAAAAGAAAATATAAAATAAATAAATCTACGTTTTAAGCAACGTGCAAGTCCCTGAAATAAAGTGGCTATTTCCTCGGATTTATGTGAAGTTTTTAAATAATAATTATTTTATTCAATCAGACGATTAATATCTAAATAAGATGGTCTAGAACTATCATACCTTCTACTATCCGTCTTCATTGGTTTCTGGAAACCATCTTCTGTTGGCGAGCGCTTTCGGACATACAGTTGAATACAGTAAAAGTGAACACATGTAGTCGGCCACGAGGATGGATAATGTCCGAAAGCGCTCGCCAACAGAAGATGGTTTGCAGAAACCAATGAAGACGGAAAATGGAAGGTATGACAGTTCTATATTCATTGGTAGTCATAATAACCCTTTAGATTATTTAAGATGGTCTAGGTTAATTTTAAAATACAAAAATTAAGAGTGGATAGGATATATATGAAACATTCACAGGGAACTGGAAAAAATGTGTTATTTTTCTCATTCATTTATAGAAAAAAATGAATGGAAAATGTTCTATTTTTTTTGTAATTGTTTCCATCTAAATCAGCAAAAAAAAGCCTACTGGGACTTAGCTTGGCGGTAGAGAGCGCAGCGAATTTAGACAATAGGACAGACGGGCGGAAACATTAAAAGCAAAATGGTGGCTGTAAACAAATTAACAGGAAATAAAAATGGGCAATAAAAGAGGGGCTAATAGTGGCTGGCTCGACCTTGGCGGAGTCAGTATGCGTGCCTGTTGAAAGGAGCCGCTCTCTGTCCTCTCTTTTTTCTTTTAATTTCCTTTTTCTTTTTTTCTTCTTCTTCTTCTTTCTTCTACGCCCCAACAGCGGGAGTGTGCGCTGACTCGGACAAAAAAATTTGGGTCTCCGGGACTGGTGTGGTGCCCTCACAATAGGTGCACTTGTCGGTGTGTCTCATTGGCTCTTGGGGCGCCACACATCACTTCCCGCGCATCCTCCTTCCTCTCTTTAAAATCCCATCTCCTTCCCATTGACTGACATTACCATTTTTTTTTTTTTTTAGGTATAGTTTTTAAAAAAATCAGTCATGCCTCTTGATTTCACTGAACATGGACAGGGGAAAAAAAATGGTCGGAAAAGTTCGTCATGGAAGAGATCCGAAAATCAAAGCAGATTGTCAGTCCTTCGTTTAATACGGACGTAAATGTATCATTTGATTTTACAAGTTAGACAGAGAAATTATTGTAAAATCCGTTATTAAAAAAAATGAATAAAACATAAACAGATGTTACATGATTTATTTAAACAGTTTATAACACAAAAAAAATCGCATATTAAAAATTTATTTTTGATTTTATTGTAAAGTGTTGAATAGGCCTTTTTTTATGTTTAAAATTTAGAACCTTAAATCGGTATTTGGGCATTTAATAGCAAAATATTTCATTATTTCATTTTTGGATGAAATAGGATTTATCTTCGTTGTTGTTGAATTATAAAAGCATTAATAGACATAATAAAATGTTTTTCTGTAACGTTTATGTTCCATAATTTTTTAAAAATGTAACTCTTATTTTTCTCTGCCACTTTACTCTTATGTAATAAGAGCCACTTTATACTTATGTAATAACGTTAGTTGAGCTCTTCGCCAACTATAGACCCGGCGAGTCTGGAACAAACATTATTGGTACAAACTTTATTGATTATTCTCTCTTTCTCGTAAGATAAATTTCTTTATCTATACCCATTTTTAATGTAACATGTAGAATTAGCTTAGTTTACGCAGCTCTTGCGTGAACGACTTTTTAATAACTTGAGGACATCAAAATCAATTTTTCCCTACAATCTCCTAAACTCAGTGAAATCTATTTTAACATACTAAGTACCTCCAGTTCGGCTTAATGTGTCTGAATTTACAGGAGAACAGGATAAATTAAATTGCTTAATTTCAAATGAATTTTACTTTCATAAGGGTTTAATTTTTCCTACTGGGAGTTTGAAGACTACATTTAATGGAAATCTCTGCCATTCAAACGCTCAAAGTTGAACTAGACAGCTATTAATTTTCTAAAAAAAAACCTGTCATTTCAGGATCCATGCGCCGGCAAGTTCCCACATGTGTTTTTTTTATTTTTTATTTTTTTATTATTTAAGCTCATAGAGAGTGATATGTTTTATTTAATGTAATACTCCAGTTTAACATAAAGGTCCTGAAGGTTTCAAACATATATAATTGACGGGGGTTTGGTTTCCTAAACAAAAATGGGATTATTCATTCCAATAAATAGTATATCAAAAAGTTTTTTCTCTCTGATGTATTTAAAAAATAAATTGTGTATCAGCGTGAATAAATAACCCTTCATATTTAATTGGCTTTGCACCACTGAGTGGGAATGTAAAAACCGCTCGCCTACGCCACATCTTGGATGGATTTAGTGAGGAATTGTACGAACGGCAGGAAGCAGGAAGACAATTTAAAGTAAAATAAATAAATAAACTGAATTTAGTCAAACCTCAACAAAATTTATCCAAAAACCAATCATAAGGATATGAGTGATGATTATGTGAATATATGAGGCAGTAACAATAAGTTATTTTATGGAGAAGCTAGTGAATTGAGGGGATTACCATTTTTCTGCAAAGATGGACAAATGGAAGAGAGTATGTGAATATTTCAATCTTAAAAATAGGAAGAAAACAATGAAAGTAAATGTTAAAATCACTAAGTTTGACTCTAGACCGACTGGGAGTTAAAAGGGGGGGTAAGTAATCAACATTTATTCCTATAAATCTTCTTGAATAAAATTTTTTATTTTAAGTATTGTAGAATATACTTTATTCACTAAAAATGAAGATAAAAATGTTTCACACATATTTTCTAAAACACTTATGTAAAATGAGATATTTATAATTTTCAAATCCATGCTTTCTGTTCTCCCCCCCCCCCCCTCCCATACTTATCCTTCTTCAAGTACTTCAGCTATTATTGAACTCATCTAATAGTTCGAATTAGGAAGCTAAAATGCTGAATTTGAGTTAACAAATATAAATAAAAATTTTGAATGGACCATATTTTCAGGTTCTCCACGTAGGAAAATTTAAAAAAACTAAAGAATTTTTCGTGTCATGACACCAACATATAGATCTAGATTTACTTACATGAAGTTTGGAAGCACAAAAGTCCAGTAAGGGAAAGTTGTCACACATTTTGCAAAAAATTAGAAAAAAAAAACAACTCTACTCACAATATCTCATTTTATACTCAAAAAACGCAATCTAGTCAACTAATTTTTGTTTGAAAACGGAACGTTCAGCTATTTCTGAAAAATAGTATTAAAAAAACAGTAGAAATCTAAATGTGTGAAGCAATGTTTTTATGGAAACAATAGTGAACAATAACTTTTTTTAAATTATGAAATTGCGTATAATGTTTATGATTGCCAGGCGATATTATAGAATTTTAGTAAAATCCGAAGAAATGCAGTTATTGTGGTTAATATATAATGCAGTTTACCAGTACGAATAGTCACTGGAATGTGTTTGTATTGTGTGTGAATATACGTATTTGTATGGTTTTTATATGTGTATAATCGTTAACACTTTTTAGGCAAAAGCATATTGCCTAAAAAAAAATTTGAAATTTAACATGTTGCTTTTACGCAAGAAAGGCAGAGCTTGTTAATGGTTGAATTCGGTCGAAGGGTAGAGAAGAGGGAACAAAGTGTATATTACAAAAAAGTTGTAATATACATTTGTTTTTAATAGTACTTCTAAAATGTAAAAAAATTAAATTAAAAAGGTTATTTTTTTATTATATTCATATGATGAAAAAATTACCATTAAAAAGAATGTTATAAAAAAAAATTATGAAAAGAAATTGACGCAAAATTTAATTTTCTGTCACATATTTACAAATACGTAAAATATGTATAGTATAAAAATATGGATGATATTTAAAATAAAGTAGGAAGGTCTCCTAGCCCTCTCTACTCCTGAATCAGCCATTTTTAATATCATTTTAGTCCATTATGTTCATATAACATTTATATAAAGCTATTCAAATATCCTAACTGAAAGTAGGCCAGTTTTCTTTTTTGTAACTTCTACAAGTCGAATTTTGATTTGTTTTATTTAAATGGTAAAACATAATGAGTGGGGGTCACATGATATATAAAATTGAAAGTTATTAACTACGATTCTGAGAAATTCGCTTAGTCCAAAGAGCTCTTAAGCATTGTCCAGCTCATGCATACTATTTTATCAGAATGGATAGTGTTTTGATTACTATTGGTATGTCAAAGGGAGAGTTTTTGACCGTAGATATTATTAGTAGATGTTTTTTAGTTGGGGTTCGGTCAAGGTGGATTCAGGATGAATATTGGATAGGTCACCTGGAGGTGGCACGACGTCCCCTCTCGCTTCATGATAGCCCTGAAGATGCCTTTAAATGTAAGCCCAAACGTAGGAAGATAATTAAAAAATACCCGCTTTAATAAATTGTATTTTTTTGGATCTACCTTAACCGAACCCAGACAAAAAAACATTTACTTATAGGTATTAACTTTTATTGCACATGGGGACCTGCAAAAAACACTATTGTCGCTATCGGCACTCATGGTAGGGCGTTTAAGTGCTCCCACGTGATCCTATGGGCCTCATCTCGCCCCACTAAAACTCCAAGGGCTAGACAGATGTAAATAAAGCATGCTAAGAGGCGCTGGCAGTAAAACCAAGCAGATGGAAAGGGTCTAGTAAACATCCCCTGGAAAGGAGAGGGTCTTATCGGTCTCCCGCCGGCTCTCTCGAAACAGAAACTCCGGCCGACGAGTGTGTGGAATGAAGAAGACGAAGAAGGAGGAAGCGGACAGACGCACACACAAAGACGGAAAAAAGGCCCGCTAACAGCCTGGAGGGCAGCTAGTGGGGGGGACCTTTCGTATGTTTGCTTCTGTCTTTAGCGTACAAATAAACCACACAGAGAGAAACCCGCCATCCCTTGGGAAATGGGGTTTTTGTAGTGTCCCCTTTTGAGGAACCTCAGAATCCTCGATCTCGGGGTTTCAAATCAACCCCGGCGATATGAAGTCCTCAAATCATTTTCTTGGGACCTAAGGATCAATTTAGAACTGATCCAACACACAATCTTTGCTTCATTTAATGCGGGTTTATAGAAAAGCATTGACATTCTGATTTAAAATTGTATTCCTTATCTATTATAATAATAGATGAGACTTAAATAAGGGGGAAAAATTTGATAACAAAGATTACACAATAATGTTAATTTTTTTAATTTATAGATAAATCACAATTTAAACTGCAAAATGCTAGTGATTGTTGAATTTATTCTAAAACTTTCCATTGGTGCGTCAGGGTAGCTCATGGGATGCGGTCGGGTCTCCCAATCCTGGTGCAGCGGATTCAAATCTCCTGTGCCATAGATGTTTAGAATGGGTTAGCAACCTGTAGATAGCCCCTCTCCTACATGAACCTAAGAAGATTGTAGGGCTAACAATTTAAAAAAAATATCCATGATTTTAGTTTAAACTGAAATATAAAAGTTAATTTAAAATATGATAAATTTAAATTGGATAAACAAACCAAAGCACATTATCCCTGAGAGGAAAGAAACAAAATCTGTTACTGATGGGAGTGTTCTTTTTTTATTTTAATGCAATTCATATAACAAAAACAAACCTTAAAAGAAAAAATATACAACAACTGATCAATAGTTGATAAAATAAATTATTTTTGAACATGTCCTCTGCTGTTAAAATTGTGTTTTTCGTTTTCCTCTGAAACTGTAGAGCTCTTTACCTTGTCAAATTGTATTATTTTGTTGATGTTATTATTTTTGGAATCCGTCAGAGAATAATTCATTGTGATGGGATCATACAAACAGTACGACAGGCAAAAAGTTCACACAAATAATTGATATAAAAAATTCTTGTGAGCGACTTGAGTGCTTTCTCGGACAAAAGCTATTTCAATGATGACATTTTTTTTTTTTTTTTTTCAAATTGCAAATTTTAACCATGCTCTGAAAGATCACTTAGAAAGATGCAATTAAGGACTATCATAGACTTGGGTTAATCAATTGCTTTTTGATTTTGTTATGTTAACAGTTCATTTATTTAAAAAAATTACAGTGCTATCATGAAATATTTCTCAGGGTATTGACATGGTTAATAAAAGTAAACTTAAATTTTAACAATTTCTGTTCTTTTGCACTAAAAATTGTTGGGATTAAATACCAAAAAAAAATTTAATAAAATTTTAAACTCAAATTATTTTTCCAACAACATTTTAAGAAACTGGAGATCCAGGCAAAACGCCATAAAACATATGTTATAGGTGTACTTATTTAATGTTGTATCTTTACAATGATGAGTTCTACACTTTTTTGTCTTTATTGTAACTAAATCAGAACCTTCGACGTATTAGGAAGTGATTATTTGTTCCTTAACCCATATTGAAAGAATGTTTTTTTTTGCTTATAGTATATTATTAAGTATAGATTTTTCTTATATATAAATATAGAACATATTTAGGGATGTTTCCAACTCAACAGATTATTTTCTGATTTATCAACAAAGCAACTTTTTGTAGAATTCCACTGATGGAATCGTGTTTGGAATAGTACTTGCTGAGTTAGCCCCGCATTTTCCTGCTCCAAGCTATTCTTCTCGAACAAATTTCCTTCTCGTCTTCTCCCGGGGACAGTTTTTGACTGAAGGGTCGTACAGATAGCATTGCTCTGGAACAAAACCAGCGCTCCCTGGGGGAGGGGGAGGGGAGCAGAAATTGAAAAGTAAAAGGGAAGCTGCCTCTCGCTCTGTCTATGTCAGAGTGGTGTGCGCTGTCCACGCCTGATTTACGAGGGGTCACCACTGCCTATCTGCGACTCGGTAGGAACGGTGACCGGTGACATTTCTATCACTGGTTGACTCGAACCCGGCCGGCTCGCCATGTCTCTTATCAATGCTTCCGTCTCTAGTCAATCACCCAGCCCTGGGGCAGAGCGGATCTTCCACTCTTCTGACGCCCTTCTTTTTCTGTTTGTTTGATTTACTTTCTGTTTCCCCATCAATTTTTTTTTTTCGAAATTCGGGAACAGCCAAGGAAGGAAAAATATTTAATATGGAGCAATGGGTGGAAAAATACTTCCCTTTAAGGGACGTTAATTTTGACAGAAAGAAATACATTTTAAAACACCTCCCATTCTCCTCAGAGGAAACTAAGGTCAGCTCGAAATTTATCATCTATTGCAGGGTCCTAAAATAGAGAGACCAATTATAATTTTGCTTTTCGTTTGATGAGCTTGTAGATTTTGAAAAATCTTAATCATCATAATCATTTCTTTAAAAAAAATATAATATCTCTTAAGCATTGTCCAGCTCATGNAAATAATTGGATTACAATGTAATTTATCTGTAAAGAAAATTATATTATTATGTAAGATACTTAAGAATGTAACAGGAAAATTTTAAGAGTCTCAACTTTTTAAATTAGAGAGACGTTTGCTCATTGAAAACTTTCCTCAAAAATATGGACTGTAATAGATTGTGGGCACATGCCTATATGTGTGAATTCAATAGGTATTTATCATATTAAATGCGCATTTATTAATAATTTATAGGGGCACATGGGTAATTCAGGGGATCCGTTCGTGCCTGGCAATTCAGGCGCTGCGGGTTCAAATGTAGCCTAGGGCGAGCTTGTATTTTGAAATAAAAGCTTGTTCTGAGCCATGGATGTTTAGAATGGGATGACAACATGTAGGTTACCTCTCCCTCCATGACTCTAAGTGGTTGAAATGGTGGCTAGCAATAAATAAAAAAAATTAAAATAAAATAAGAAAAATAACCTATGCCTATATTAATTAGAAAATTGTTTTAGTTTTTGGAGTATCAGTAGAAGAACGGGTAATTTATATGTTTTTGATATAACCATTGTAAATTTAAATATAATCGATAAATCACTTATAAGGGAATCAAATAATTTTAAATTGCCTATAACCCCCATCTAATTCAATTGATACAATAAAACACCTAAAAACATTACCTAAAAATTAAAGGAAACCTAAAGGCTGGATTTCAAGATTTAAACAATGTTTTTCTTAATTCCTGCAGGTTTTTTTTTTTTTTTTTTATAATTTTTTTGTAAGGTTCATCTGTGTGCATGTTTCAAATTTTTGAGAAAACATGCACACAGATGAACAGGAAAAAAATTCCTTCCTGCAGGAGTGGTATAATCTAAACATTCTTCCTTTTGGTTGGTTTAATACAACATATACAAGAAATAAGTTTGTGTTACTACTAATATTTTACAAGCAGATAATTATGATAATGAGAAATAAATTCGCATTAATCTTCTTTGAAACAATCTTAAATATTTTTCTTAATACTTGCTAATTAAGATTTTTCAGACTCAAAATTGCTTAAATATATATTTTTTTATTCGTTATGTTTGTTCTTTCTTTATTTCATTAAGTGACTAAAATCAATATATTTACGATTTTCGAATTTAGCCTTGCTATATACCCACCTTCAGTTTGACAAATTTTAGTTATTCAAAAAACACTGACAGTGTTTAGAAATGATCAAATAAAAAATTCGGTATCCATCTCTAAAAAATAAAATAGATGTCAGTCAGTTCTAACATTTATCATTAAATGTCTTATTTAATATAATCCTTCGAAACTTTTCCTTATCTATAACTTTTTTTACAGAACACTAATGGAAATGGGAAAATTATCTCAGTAGCCCTTTGTTTTCCTTTTCTAACGATTTAAGTTATCCAATTCCTCAAACATCTTGCAAAAAAAAAAAAAAAAAATGCCTAAATAACTTCATTTTCTTTAATACTTGAACGCATTTAGAAAAAATAAAATACATATACGTATGAGTGTAATTTATTTTTTATATTGAATGGATTATATAATTTACTGTAACAAACAAGATTTGAAGTTCCAACATTTTTTCTTTCTTCAAATTCAGACGATTTGATTTACTTGCGGAAAATCAGTTAAAATTGCAATTATAGTCCAGTATAATAAAAGAAGAATATAATTTTGAGTTTATTAAATGACCTGAGCAGTGACAGGTAGTAGGTATGTAAAGTGAGCGACTACAAGTGGAGTCAGTGACTACAAGTGTTCAGCCTCACAACACTTGGTTACCTGTCGCCGTGTGTGCGTGCTGACTATGAATGGCCATAGCCTCCCCTCCAAACGCAGCGGTAGGGGAGGGTGCGTGGCGTGGTGGGGGCTGAAGATTTACTACGTACGCAGCCAGGTAGGGGGAGCCTTGAGGGGGGGGCNGTATGTGTGTTGCTACACAGCGCGTCCTATGCTTGTGGGGAGCCAGTCACCCCCCCCCTGTGTGTGTGTGGGTGTGTTGTTGAGTAGTGGCTTATCAATCACATGTCTGTCACTCGATATTGTAGGCGCACACAGTCCTACTGACTGGGGAAATGTTATTTTATCTCGTAAGGGCAGCTATTGCGAAGTATCCAATTTTTAGTTGCATTATTTAAGTATACTTATCTAGTATTTAAAATATTCAGGAGATAATTACGGATACTAGGGATCAAAATTTATGAGTGTGGGAGGCGGGAGTGGTGGGGGCAAGCCGGCCGGGGCCCCCCCCTTTCAGTAGCCACCGAGCCTCCGACCAGAACGGAACCCACGCCAGACATACAGGAACCCCTCAGTTCGGAGACATCGTCTAGCCGCTAGAAGTACCCACACACTCATATCATCATTGTATGGACTCCGCCGACAAGACGGTCTACTATTGGAGCATGGTCCTCTAGTCCTCGCACAAATCTCACTCTCTCTCTCTCTCCCAACTGTGATTATCAAAGTGATAGTGATTAACTCCCTTATCAGTGTTGCGAGAACCCGCGTCTTTCAAACTGCCTGATAAAGTTTATGGCATCACCCTCTGTCCTCAAAAAATATTCAAAATTCGCAAACAAAGGAATCCAAAACGTTTCCACAGAGGGGGATTTCTGGATATGACAACTGCTGAAACACCTCATCGGATATCAAGTAAGCAATCTTTCAATTATTATTTTATTATTAAATTTTGTGTTCCCTCTACAATTCATTTCCACTTTATATCGCTCGTACTTTTTATTTTTATGGCTGATATTAGTATAGAGATTTTTCTTACTTTACAATATTTTATATCTTTAGTACTAAGAAGATCTGATCATTTGGCATGTTTATAGCATATTTTAGCAATTTTATATTTTTATATTTTCCAAACAAATATACAATCTTCGTATTCCCATATTTAGATTTTTTTTTCTTATTCTAGTGTTTTGTTTATAAGACCCTTGCCTTACATAACATACTACAGTTCTAATATTCTGATTCGTTGAATTCCCAGATTTTTTTTTTTTTTTTCTGGTTCGAATATATATAACAGTAATTATAATTAAGGGTTTTTGTCATTCTTGATTCTTCATAAATTGTTTTTAAAAGTCCTTCCCAGTTTATATATTACGATTTTTTTTTAAAAAATGTAAACCATATAAAAGAAATAAATACAATTTTTTTTTAAGGGGGTATAATTCATTTATTCATTAATTTTGTACGTTAGGAAAATATGTGACATGTAAACATTGTATTTGATGATTATTGATGAGTATTTTCGAATGTCACTTTTTGAAAAGTGATTTCATTATTTCCGAACGACTGTCGTATAGAATTAACCGCAGTTTTGTTTTAAATCCGTCCTGTCGAACCGCGTCACTGTTCATTACACCGTATTAGTAGTGTGGAGGACAGAGGTAACATAAACCGAGAGGGAAATACACAAAGCCCTATTGCCACCGTAATACGTATAAACAGCCTCCCTCCCCCCCACTCCCTCCTAATAGACAGTTAAATAACCTGACAGAGGTTGAGTGACTGAGGGCGAGAGGAAGGTAGCCGGGCGGTTACCCGTTGACAGGGCAGACCACAACAGACTCACTCTCTCGCGAGTCCCCCCTACCCGCGGCCAAAAGAGATTACACTCTCGTGTGAAGAGCGAGCTCATGTGTCTCCCTCCCTCTCTTTGACGTGTAGTTTGACAGGATTATCGCTCGGGAGCTATGACGTGCAGAGAGTCCTGCCTGTCATATTTCCGGACGTCCTTTATCCTGGAAGCCCGATAATACTGTTACATTATGTATTTTATTAGTGATGCACAAATACGGATTAAATCTGTTATATATTTAATGTAATCAGTGCTGTTTATATAATTGTATTACTTTTGTCCATGGGAAAAATAAGTTCCAAGAGTCCCTCTCGATTTGAAACTGCAGTTGTTTTTTAAGTAACATCTTTTGTTTGCTTAAATAATTTTATCTGAAGATATATATATCTAACAGGAGTTTTTTTCAGTTTCGTACCGATTATTTATTACTTGTTTGAAATAAACATTGTATTCCGTTAAAATGAATAAAATGCGAAGAACTATTTCGGCTTATATTTTTATTTTTTTTTATGTATTTGTATACTTTCATCTTAAATATAAAATGCCCCCAAAAAAATATAAATAAAGCATAAAATAAAATAAAAAATTGACAAGTCAATTCATGTATAATTTTAAAATTAAAATCAGGTAAAGAATTTTGTGTTTTCATGTTCACTGTGACTTGTGTTTAAGCGTATAATACTTGTTGAATAAGAACCGAAACAAATGTCATTTTTGATTGTGTAAATTCAATATTGTGCATAATAAAGTACATTTTATTATTTTTTTGTGCAACATTTAATATTTATCTTAAAAAACTTCTGAAATGCTGAAAAAAAATTTATATACGATAAAAATGAATCTCAATAGATTCGCTGATGGTAATTTTTGAACAATTAAATTTGAATGTTTAACATTTTGAGTAATTCCTGTCCATGAAAATCCAATACTAGAATAATTATTAGCAATGTTCATTACATTTGATTACTATGCTTCATGTTATCAATAATTAGGTATACAAGTATCATCTGAATTATTGACAAATTTACTGCTTAAATATGCCTAATTTATCTATTTTTTTTGTTCAAATTTACTCAATTATTTGTAAATGTGCTAGTAAAAATTACAGTCATTCTTAAAATTTATCATTTTTATTTTTAATATTATAGAATAAATGTTTTCTAAAGAAATAACTATAAATTTATTTATTATATTACGAAACTAAATAAATTCAATAATTCCTTGTGCTGATCTACCGAAATATATAGTATTCCTTGGATTAAATTTAAATTTCAAATTAATTTTTAAAGTAAACTGTTTATGAATACATGGAATAACAACTAAATAGTAGTCCACCTAAATTTTCATATATATTTTTTTTACATTAGAAAATTATTGTACATTGGCTTGAGTCATAAATGAGCTATGTGGACTTATAAAATTCAGTAAAATGTTTCCAGTTAATTATCTGAAAATAAAAGCAAAACAATTTTTCCATAATCAAATTTTATTAATAATTAATAAAACAGTAAAGTAATTAATTGTTTTATTGTTTTTCATTTCTCCAATGATGATGCTATAACCTTAGTTTTAATGATTTAGAAGATCATTTTATTTTATTAATTGCAGTTTTTCTTTGCTTTTACAATTTTAGTCCAAAGCATTATAATGCATGATAGAAATGTTTGAGTACATTCAAAACTTGTTTATTTAATGAAATAAAATGCTTATTGTAACATACAGCTCATCGGTAATTTTTTTAAAACCTTTTCTCACTTTTTAAAATTAAATTAAATGTAAATATGCTTCTTAGACATGCGTGTATTGTTCAATTATTTTCTACATTTTTATTATTTTTTTTAAAGTTAAAAAAAATTGTTTTTTCCTTCAGTTTATGTGTATAAATGGGCGTGCATGCATGCATGCAATGCATTTGTTTATTCAAAACAGTTGAAAGTCTCTCTTTTGGATGAGCCAAATAAGTTTTTGAAGTATCCAAGGACTTAGATAATAAAGTTAGCTGACAGAAACTTCTGAAAGGCACTGCATTTCTTGATACTGTTTTGATACTAAGTTGAAAATAACTTTCCCCCCCCTTTAATAGAGGCTTAAATCCTTATTTTCAAGAAAGTATATTTCAATATCAGGTTTTAGTACTTTTTTACTTACATGATGTATGTTTTATGAATTACCGGATATATTTTTTTGTAACGTTTTTAAGCAAATACAAATTTATATGTATACAATATATAAATTATTGTTAGGAGTAAAATATTTTCAGGAAAGGAAAATAATTTGTTTTGCCATTAATATATTATGAATTTTTCTCTTATATTTATAACAATAAACTATATTGTACGATTCGGTTAATAAAATTACTGAAGATTAGATACATTTTTAACACTAACTTTTGGACTAGTAAGACAATTTCACTTGATTCACTTCTAAATTCCACTCACCTCTTTAAAATTTATTTTTAACCATATTCTATATAGTTTATATAGTTAAATTATTATATTGAAGCCTTTGAAAGTAACGTCTACTTTTCTGATTTTATTTAGTTAGTGAAAATTTGGAGTTTTAGAAAGATTGCATGTTAGCATTTGTATTTTACTCACTATCAATATTAATAGCGACAAATAAAAGCATGTATCATTTATTCAAAATTTTAGTGTATTAATATTTTGATTTTAAATTTTCTGTTGGCTATATTCTTATAGCTTGTGTTCCATTTATTCTTTGTTATTTTTCAACCGTTAGTGGGACCTTTTATGATTTTAATGCATTTTCTTTATCATCTCTATCAACTAATAACTCAATCCGAAAAAAAAAAAAAATTGAAATTTCATTTCATAATAGAAGTATATTAAGGCTTAAATATTTTTTTTTAAAGACTGCAGAAAGTCATGCTGTCACTATTTATATATTAAGATAAAAGCTCAATCACAGTATTTTTGTAAAACTAAAAGACTCCTCTTTAGCTTTACATTTTGGAAATATAATTTCAGTTAAATTTATTGTTCTCATCTTTTTTTTATGTGTATTTAAACAATACTTATTGAAAATTCATAAGATTGGTATCAATAAAGTCTACCCCAATAGCTTTAATAATTGACTGAGCATATTGATAATATGTGTGGATATTTGCAATTTTGAAAATTTATATATATAACAAATTAATTTCAGTACTTAAAAAGGTTATAATTTGATTCATACTAATTATTATTACACTGAATAAGAAATTATTGCATGTGGAAGTAATATAAGCTATAAGCACCTAATATAAGTGGTGGAATAACTATGGCTAAAACACATTTTGTTTTTATTGTAATCTAAATATTATTTGGTTGCAAATTTAAGATTGTATGTTTACACATTGTTAATGAGAAATATTTATAATCTAAACACCAGGAAGTAATGATGTAACGACCATCTAATGAATCTTTTTAAAGACAGGTACTTTAGAAATCCGTTAATATTAAATCTTAATTTTAAAGTTCTACAGTGAAGCCGCTCAATGAATTTTTTTTTTCTGAATTTATTTGAATTATCTGTGAAGTTTTACTTTTTTCAAATGTCATCAAATGTGTAATTTGTGTAATAAACTAACCCGAAATTTTTGAATCTTAAATAGATATGTAGGAATGTAAGATTTTATGTTCAAAAGGAGAGTTTGTTGACCGTAGATATTATTCTAAGATGATTTTAGTTATGAAAATGTGAACTTAGGGACAGGACGTCCTCTCTCATCTTCATGATAGCCCTGAAGATGGCTTACAATGTAAGCCGAAACGTTGGCAGATAATCCTTTATTAAAAAATACATTTTTTAAATTTGTGTTTTTTGGATCTACCTTGACCGAACCCCAACTAAAATCATCTTAGTGTAAGATTTTATATTATGATTACTCTTTTCTACCTCTTTCCCATCACTTGATATCCTTCAGCTTTTCCTGGCAAATGTCATTATTATCTAAAAGGGGTGTATCCACTTCCAAAATTCCCTAGATCTCTGGCGATCATATCCTCACCACCATTTTCTATTACATAATCCTTTAATTTATTGTTAGATAGTTGTGTTACTGATCAACTTCTCTCATAGTTGTTTTTCATTGTATTAATTATTATTATTATTCGTATAGTTATTGTTGTTATATTTTGATATATGCAAATTGTAATTAATGTAGACTGAGACTTGAAAAAGTATAAATCTGTCGTTACCTCAAGAAGTTAAAAATATTGTTTACAAACCTCTGTAGTAGTTGTGAGGGTATGGGATGACTGTAGTTTCCTGCGGCCAGCTGAGGCAGGTGTCCTCTGCCATTCGTGTGGCACCCAATAATTCATCAACTTCAAGGCCTCTGACAGACATCCCCTCCCCCTGTCCTCCACATCCCAAAGGCAGGGCAAATGGTCAGGAAAATCATCAATACTGCACTCGCTCTTTGTGCGCCGTGCAAACCGCTCCGTCCTAAGGAGGTTACACTATGCACTGTCCGGTTTTCCACGGCCTATCAGCAGAGGTAGGATTTGTGACCCGTGTCAGACAGGTCGGTACGGATTGATTTGCGACCGGGTGTTTCAAAAGGCTCCGTTACCGGACCCCCCCTCCTGCTGTCTATTGATTTTCGGACAGTGACTTTGTTTTTGTCTTCTGCCAATAATTAAGTGTAATGTTTGTCCTCTCTCTTTTTTGGAGTAGCAGGTAACACTCCACTACCTAGGTCATAAATCCCTCACATTTCTCACCATTTTTCTCTCTATTCCAGTTTGAGAGCTCTAAGAACTCTTTTCATCGACACTGTTTTGTCTAAAGTTACTCTCAATTATTTCCACTTAGGTCGGACTTAGAAATTAGATGACGCTGCAAGTCTGCATCAACTACCACGCACTGTACCGGCTGAGGTAGTAAGTTTTATTTTTTCTGGCTCCCTTTGCATTTCTAGTATAAATTAACTACCGTCTCTATATATGATAAATAATAATAAATGTTTAATTATCGTTATTATTCTGCTAACGAATCACTTCAACTGATAAAGGATGCTTTGTATCATGTTCTATGACTATACTAATATAACCTACTAGAAAATAAAGATACAAATTATAGCACTTAAATTACTATAGAAATTATGCTTATTTTTATATATTATATTTAAAACAAATAACTATCAAAGCAAATGACAATTTAAAAACTAAAGAAATTTAAACTTAATACAAATTAAATTACAAACAATGTGTAAAAATAGTAATATTAATAAAACAATAAAAGAACTAGCAGTATTTACATCACATAACATTTTTACCATTTGCAATGTATTGGCTAAATATTTTCACTCAATATACTTATTACTATATTCAACATTGGGGAAAAAAAATTTATAAAAAAAAAAATATGCCTCGTAAATTTTTTATAACCGCGGAGATAATTATTTATTAATAAGTGTTATATGTCACTATAATAAATTATTAAAATGGTTTAGAAAAGTCTTAAATTGTTAAAATCATTTAAAGAAACAAAATGCCAATAGTTTTCAGCATGTCTAAAGGACTAAAATTTTGATTTATAAGATTTTAAATAATAAATTGTGAACATTTATCTATATCACTCAAAATCCAACTAAATTTATAAAAAGCCTGCAAGTTTTATCAAAATATATTTATATAAATTATAATATGTAATTATTTTCAGTGCTTTAATTTTCATATTTATTGTCTGTTCATGGTTTAGTAATTATATAATATTTGTGGATATTTATAATCCAATGTACAGATTGTTTTATGGTTTAAATATACCATCTAAAATAAGTTTTATTGTATTAGAGTAACTCTTATTAGAAATTTTATATATTCAGAGCTTTTAATTTTAAGCATTATAAAGGTGTCTTTCAAATTTTTATAAAGTAATTACTAAATAACAAATGTACACTGGTATTTATGAAATCATAGCTATAAATTAATATAATGTACAAAATAGAAATTGTATTTTATTATTTATCATGAAATATTTCTAATAAATAATCCTGAATATAGGATATTTCTCCTTAAATAGATTCCCGAATATAAATTAAGGAATCGAAGTAATAATTAATTGAATTTTCTGTACTTGAGGGAATTAATTTCAAAAAATCAATTAAGTCTTATGTCTCTGTTGCTTGTTTTATAGAAGAAAAGCTTAATAATTTAGTAAATATTATCCATTGTTTGGTTAAAATTGAGATATGAAGCTTTTATACATGTAAATTTCTTAAAAATGACAAATAAATAATTTTACTAAAGGAGTGGGGAATTGAAGGAGGAAGAATAACAGAAGCTAATAGCGGAGGGGAGTTAGTTTAGAGAAATGCCGGCAGGTGGCAGCACTGATCAGCCTGTGGAGCGTCCTTCAATTCTCCCGCCTTTTCTGTCAACATTTCATTATTAGTAAAGAATTGTATATTGATTTAATGAAATGTATTTGACTATTGTTGCTTTTAATATTACTAATGTCAAATAATTAAATACCTGAAGGTTCTGAAGAGAAATTTAAGGAATCTATGAAGTCATTATTAATATTTTCTTTTTCTTACTCTTTTAATTATTAAAATTGTCTTTTATAGCAGCTTAATCAGAAAATAGGTTTCACATATCCTTCCAGGCATCATGAATTGATAAAAATCGTTGCTAATTTGATTTAATATATTTTTTTTAATAATTAAATTTACTTTAATTTTTCATTCTGTTCACAAAGTACTGAACTGTCTGTGGGTTGTTTTGAAGAGAGCTGTGTCTTTAGAAATGTTTAAATAATAAGTTTTTTTTTTCCCCCTTGTAAGTGATGGCGAACATTAATGGCCGACGATAAAGACTCGTTATATGCACTTTCCGCTAGCACTCCTCTCTTGAAAAGGGGTGTTGCACCCAGTACATGTACCGTCGATAAGAGGGTATAACCCCGATATTATACAACCTATCCGAGAGTGGCAAGGGGGACCACATGGGGCGAGCTTAATGCGGCCCCAAACAGAGAGAATGATCGCCTACCCCCACCACCCCTCCCGTAGTGGGTGTATGTGTGTTGCTACACAGCGCGTCCTATGCTTGTGGGGAGCCAGTCACCCCCCCCCTGTGTGTGTGTGGGTGTGTTGTTGAGTAGTGGCTTATCAATCACATGTCTGTCACTCGATATTGTAGGCGCACACAGTCCTACTGACTGTGGAAATGTTATTTTATCTCGTAAGGGCAGCTATTGCGAAGTATCCAATTTTTAGTAGTATGATTTGAGTACACTTATCTATATTTAAGATATTCGGGAGATAATTACGGATACTAGGGATCAAAATTTATGAGTACCTTAAATTCCAGTCTAGTGTTTTTCTTAAGCTTCAGAGCCCATTTAAAAAATGAATTTTAAAATAATAATAACATCCACACCCCTTACAAAGCAATCGTGGTAAATTATTAGAATTGCATTACCTCAGACCTAAAGTAAAAAGTATATGGTTACTTTTGAACATTTGAAATCTATGTGTACCCCAAAATCCATTTTGTTTGTAAACACAGTAAATTAATCATACCTTCTATTATCCGTATTCATTGGTTTCTGCAAACCATCTTCTGTTGGCGAGCGCTTTCATGTCACTGCTAATTTGGGGTCGATATATAAGTGTATTATATTTAAAGTATAGTTGTTTTTTTTTAAATTTAGAAATTACATCCTGCACAGCACGCATCTTGCAATGTGCTCTCAAAGTATATAATAAATATGTAATTCATATTGTACATTATTATTATATTAATAATGTACAATATGAATTAATATTAAAAAATGTATACATAGGCAACTATAAAAAAATACAAAAAAAATAATTCTTATGGAATGTAAATAAAGTTTCATTGAATACTGCAACTAGAGTTAGAAAAGTTGTAAGGACATCTGATAAGAATATAACAGGATGATAATTCCTCCGGAAATACAACAGTAGCTAAGATAATGAACAATTTATAGTGCAAGGGAACAGAATACAAAATCTAACTGTAGATCTAACCGGAGAACCAGGTTCGAGTCCTGGTTGGGACAGTTAAATTTTTTTTTCTGTTCCCTTGCACTAAAAATTGTTAAAATTTACGTGGAATTAAATACCACAAAAAATAAATTATAATAATGGCCTTATCAATTGCATTTGAGATTTATACATTTCTAACTTATCATTTATGGCGTCCACTGAATGCACATTTAAGGAATTAAAAAGACTTTAGCATCAGTTAGATATGGACTGTGAGGGCGTGAAGGGAATTTAAAGAAGGTCTATAATAGATTTTAAGGACATTGATATTAAAAATTAAACTTTCACTTCTTTACGATTTTTTTTTTTTTTTTTTTTT